>JBBBDQ010000166.1:4362500-4480000 GCA_037127315.1 Ascarosepion bandense | reverse complement strand
TCGTATTTGGCTTACGGTCACAACACGTTGAAAGAAGCGGTTACCGTATGATCATAAAAGTTAAGCAACGTCGAGCCCAGTCAGTACTACTGGGTGACAGCTTAGGAATACCAGATGCTGAAAGCTTGGATATGTCGTAATTGACTTACGGCCACAACACGTTGAAAGAAGCGGTTACCGTATGATCATCAAAGTTAAGCAACGTCGAGCCTAGTCAGTACTACTGGGTGACGGCTTAGGAATACCAGATGCTGAAAGCTTGGATATGTCGTAATTGGCTTACGGCCACAACACGTTGAAAGAAGCGGTTACCGTATGATCATAAAAGTTAAGCAACGTCGAGCCTAGTCAGTACTACTGGGTGACCGCTTAGGAATACCAGATGCTGAAAGCTTGGATGTGTTGTAATTGGCTTACGGCCACAACACGTTGAAAGAAGCGGTTACCGTATGATCATCAAAGATAAGCAACGTCGAGCCTAGTCAGTATTACTGGGTGACAGCTTAGGAATACCAGATGCTGAAAGCTTGGATGTGTTGTAATTGGCTTACGGCCACAACACGTTGAAAGAAGCGGTTACCGTATGATCATCAAAGATAAGCAACGTCGAGCCTAGTCAGTACTACTGGGTGACAGCTTAGGAATACCAGATGCAGAAAGCTTGGATGTGTTGTAATTGGCTTACGGCCACAACACGTGGAAAGAAGCGGTTACCGTATGATCATCAAAGATAAGCAACGTCGAGCCTAGTCAGTACTACTGGGTGACCGCTTAGGAATACCAGATGCTGAAAGCTTGGATGTGTTGTAATTGGCTTACGGCCACAACACGTTGAAAGAAGCGGTTACCGTATGATCATCAAAGATAAGCAACGTCGAGCCTAGTCAGTACTACTGGGTGACGGCTTAGGAATACCAGATGCTGAAAGCTTGGATGTGTTGTAATTGGCTTACGGCCACAACACGTTGAAAGAAGCGGTTACCGTATGATCATCAAAGATAAGCAACGTCGAGCCTACTCAGTACCACTGGGCGACGGCTTGGAAATACCAGGCGCTGTAAGCTTAGATGTATTGGTGGTGTAATAGACAGTGCTTCGAAATTGTTAATCCGAGTGTCGAGTTTCAGTTGGGTTAGTTATATTCACTTACATGCAAATACTCTTGGGAAAGGTATGAATTTACTCCCCCCAGACATGGGTTAATTAGTAAGACTTGTAGCACTACATCATTATTATCTTTCTGCGATAGACTGGTTGCCAGCCAAAGCTATAGAACCCAATCCGTCCTATTATTTAACCTATAACTGGAGGGAATAGACGGATTATTACCTTTTCTAAGGGTATTTGTGTGTAAGTGAATGCAAGGAATTCAACTGGAATTCGAACTCGGCTCCCCGATTTGTTGTTCCGAGTCGATAACCACTGCACTACAACGCACATTGTTGCGTAGAATGACGAAAAAAATTTTCAATATTGATTTTCTGACACGCTCTTAATTCATTATCACTCCTTTACCCCGTTTTGTCACTCATTCCGAAGAATTCCCATTACTACTGCTTTCCAAGTCGGTAAGATATACGGATGCCACGGTGCTGATAGCAGACACGGAAAGAAAAATGCAGGACCTTCTATAGAAGGTAGCAAGAGAAAGTGAGAATGACTGAGTATAAACTTAAAGAAAACTGAATGTATGGTCATCAGTATGGCCGTATCTGACTACCGGGCACGGGTCCGGGCCGATCCGTGCAGTCATAATGAAAATCCGGGCAAGGAAAAATGTCTTCGTCAGAAATCAAACTAAACAATTCACGAAGAAAGAAAGAAAGAAAGAAAGAAAGAAAGACGAAGAAAACATCCGAATGAACGCAGTAAAAATCTGTTTATTTATTAATTTTGGGGAGAAAAAACTGGTTATGCTCAGAAAGTCCTAACCCGATTTCCTGCTTTCGTTCACGGTCTGTGTCTAATTTCCATTGGAATAGCCGAAAAAATCCTCAAAAATCATAGTTTCTGGAAACGGATGACACTGATGACGTCATCACATTGTCAACGAATAAATTACCGGGCAATTTTCTCTGTTCCCGGTGTTTTTTAGCATCAGCTACGATCCTGGTCATCAGCAAAAAGAAAAGCCCAATATGGCAACTACAAGTTGGAGAAACTAAAATAAAGCAGGTAAAGGAATTTAAATACCTGGGAAGTGTTCTGTAAGAGGATGGGAAGTGCAACATGGCGTTCCAAAGACATATTGGCAGTCAAGGACGCATTTTAGGAGCTAACCAGAGTAATGAGAGACAGGAAAATCTCATTGTTGCATTTCTATGTGATATCTGTACTTCTGTGTGAATGTTCGACGATCTCATCAAGGATGGAGAGAGGCTTGAGGCAGCAGAAATGTGGTTTTACAGAAGGATGCTGAGGATACCATGGACAGAGCACATGTGCAATCATGACGTGTTGGAAAGGATGCAAACGAGAAGAAAACTCATATCTAACATCACGAAGAGACAGATAAGGTTCTTGGAACACGGAATGAGAAAAGAGGGCCTGGAGAATTTAATACTCACATGACAGATAGAAGGAAAGAGAGACGGAAAATCAGCGTGAGATCTAACTGATAGGTCTTAGCAAATGGATGACGAGCGGGATTTTGGGAAGATACCAAGAGAAAAATATTAAGAACAAAAGATAGAGCCAAATAAAAGTCCATGATCGCCTACGTCCTGAAGGGACACGGGTCATAAAGAAGAAGAAGTGAAATTTATAACTAATATCTAATTTAAAAATTACAGCATAGTATCATTTTTTTTTACTTTTTAATAATGTGTTTTTTCCCTTCTTTTACTCTAATAACCTGAGAATTCTGGTTATTTTCTTAATTAGTATCGCCAGATCGAGCCTCTCATATAAATGGCGTGCATATCTTCCAAATCCTTCAGAAACGTATAAGCGTTTTCGCAGATCAATTATTAAAAATGGCTTCAAGCGAATGAATCTGCCAAGTCCTAAAGAAGTCAATACTCAATCAGTTCTATAAATACTTTCACGGCTTCTGCTCCGATGAACTTAGATCACTGGTACCCACTAAATACGAATTTGAACGAGATACTAGATTAGCAACTAGATCCCACCCTTTTACAATGAAACCGATAAAATGCAGCCGTAACTTCTACTCCAACAGTTTCTTTCCTCGCACTTCCCGACTGTGGAATTCTCTTCCACACGATTGCTTCCCCGACGGCTACAATCTCCAGGAGTTTAAATGTAAGGTCAATAGACACCTCCTAACACACTAACCTGCTCCCATTCTATCAAACACTCTTCCCATCTGCCCAACCCTCATCCTCGGTATCCTTACTCATCTGTCAACTTCCTCCTGACATTCATTATGTCTAACCACTCCTTCTCTTTACCTTCCCCTATGTAGCCCCATGCACAATGGTGGCAGTGGGATGCCTTGCTTGGGGTGAGATGATAAAAAAAAAATTCTGGTACTATAGAATCATAAAAACTGAAATCAGTTGCACAATAATGATATAATCAGGACGTTAACTTTCCACTGTATTAAAATATTTGATGTTCAAACTTAACTGGAAAGCAAGAAATCGTAGGAGAGTTCCACAAGCGCGGAGCAGAAAAGAGTAAAGTTTCAGCAAAGAACTTTCGGTTACATCTAGCCACATTATTCATCATTTCGCCGCCAAACAGGGCGATAACATCACGAAGACGCAAAGAGTTGGTGGGAGTGTGTTGGGGCGCTCTCCACCTTTCCACGGAAATGAACTATTCGAATAACTATATAAAATAGTAGTGATTATACCTCGAGGAAGTAAGTCGAGTGAGTGAGTCACTCGGGTATTGCCGGTATTGCACCGGAAGTGTTCTACTAGTCAATCTCTCACGTCTCTACGACGATACTGTATACTAATTACCTTGTTCTGTATTCTACTAATCCTCACCTCTTGTAAATACTTCTCTTTTCCTGTCAATACACCTACTTTTATACTATTACGTTGTTTTGTATTCTTTCACATAATTATGTTACCTGACGTAACAGAGTGAAAGTGTGAGAAAACTTCAGTGAAGAGAAATGACAATAAAAAAAGAATTCAGGTACATAGATGTTGACTGGAGTTGCATTTAATTTTGGAGAGAATTGTTGGTAGCAGAGATGTAAGAACCAAGGTCCACAAGCGAGAGGTTCGAAAAAAAACATTTTAGAAAATAATATACGGTTGCATGTACTTAATTCTATAAGTGCGAAAGAAGAAACTATTAGCATACAACTTACGGTTACATCTAGCCATTTCAGCTGTAAATTCATGAGATCTTGCCACCAATCTAGTACTGAGGTTAAATTTCTAATGTCTTGATATCAAATACGAATGGTAATCAGAACAGTTACCATGAAAATATTTATAGAATAGGCACAGAAAAATAAAGTTACGGTGGTGAGGAATGACTGAAGCTGAAATGCCAGGACAGTATCGGCAAAATTGCAGATTCTTCTTTGTATTTTATTAAGAATCTTTATATAAATAGCAAAAGCTGTCAGACCACATCTACCGGAAATTTTAAATGCATGGACGAATGACAGACGGATAATTTAGTAAGAAAATTTCTGGCAAGATAAATTGTCAAGCACAATCTAGAGAACCAACTTTCTTAGTCACAGACCTAGCAGTTGATGCATTTTTTTTTTTTTTTTTTTTTTTGTCTACCGAAAACGCTAACCTAAAAAGATGAAATGGGTTAGTCTCCTGGGGAAGGGGATAGTATCAGCAGTGCTGATGGAAGACGATAAAGTCTTCTTTTAGAAGATATCCGTTTCGTTTTTGAAAACTTGAAATTAACAAGTCATTCCTTCCCCAAGTCTCGTGCTATTAGGGGCGATTTGCTAAGCACATCTTAGATGTGGCACAAGGCCGAAAGGACGAGGCACCCAGTGAGGATCGAACACACTACCCATTTATACTGAGTTTAGCTAAACTAGCTTGCTAACCATTACACCATGTTGAGGTATACCCAAATGTGAATTTCTAAGCACAGCTTAGATATGGGACAAAGCTGAAAGTCTGAAGGACCCAGTGAGAATCGAACGCACTATCCAATTGTAAGGATTCAAGCTGGTTAAACATTACACCAGGTTGGAAAGCTGAAAGTTGATTTGCTAAGCATAATTTAGATGTGGCAAAAGTCCGATTGCATGATACACCCAGTGAGGTTCGAACTCACTACGCAATTGTAATGATTCAGGCTAGACAAGATGGTTAACCATTATACCAGGTTGATGTGCTTAAAGTTGATTTTCTAAGCACAGTTTCGATGTGGCACAAGGCCGAATGTATGAGGCACCCAGTGAGAATGTAACTCACTACACAATTGTAATGATTCTATCCAAGAAGCTAGTTAACCATTACATTACGCTGAGGTCACCAAATTGTTTCCTGGTTAGGATGTGGTTTCCGGTTTTTCTCTTTTCCAATCTTTTCACTCTTTTTATCTTCTTTTTTTTTTCAATTGGAGTAGATGGACTAAACTATCGCCCGGTTCATACTCCACCCACGTCTATTGAACAGGTGAAGAGGCTCATCCCTTGTTTCCTGGTTAGAATGTGGTTTCCGGTTTTTCTCTTTCCCAATCTTTTCACTCTTTTTTTCTTTTTTTTTTTTTCAATTGGAGTAGATAGACTAAACTATCGCCCGGTTCACACTCCACCCACGTCTATTGAACAGGTGAAGAGGCTCATCCCTTGTTTCCTGGTTAGGATGTGGTTTCCGGTTTTTCTCTTTTCCAATCTTTTCCTTCTCACGTAGCCCCCTGCGCATCAGTGGTGATTTTTCCTTGCTTGGGGTGATATGATTAAAAAAAACTGTGGTACAACGTCAAATATATGACGCACCCAGTGGATAGATAGACAAGTCTGCAAACAATTACACCACATTGACATACACAATGGTGATTTTTCGAAGCACAGCTTAGCTGTTATTTTCTTAGTACAATTTAAATGTGGCACAAGGCCGAAGGTATAATGCTCTCAGTGAGGATTAAACTCACTACCCAGTTGTAATGATTCTAGGCTGGCAAGCTTGCTAATCATTATAGCATTTCTAGGTGCATCTTGTACTATTAGAGCAGGGGTTTTCAAACTTTTTGACTTACGGACCCCTTCATATTTCACTATAAAACGCTTATGAAATTTATACATAATTTTTACTAAAAATCTAAACTTTTTTATAAATGGAACTCTGTGTGTGTATGTGTATGTGTGTCTGTGTGTGTGTCCGTTACCCATAGACTCCAAAACGGCTGAACCGATTTTCTTGAAAATTTACACAGTTGTACTATAAGCGTCTGCGAGTGTTCTTAGCCAGATTTTGCATCGAGGTACCCCCGATAAATATCGAAAATCGATAATCGAAAAAATCGGTTTATAGAAGGAGTGGTCCGATTTTAATCAAATTTGATACACTCATAGTCAAAGACATAAGAAACGATATTCACAAGTTTCAAGGTTTCAGTTCTTACAATAGTGCAGAAAATCGATAATATATATATATATAAAAGGCAAGATGTTTGTGTGTGTGTGTGTGTGTGTGTGTGTGTGTGTGTGTGTGTTTATCTGTCTGTATGTCCTTTATACAAATCCACAATTTTTATCCGATTCTCACCAAACTTCACACAAATATTCTTTAGGCTGTGTTTGAGCTCCAGGACCATGAATTAGTTTTAAAGTTTTCATTACACCTGAGCTATACTGCTAGTAGCTTATAGTCTTGTATTAACGTAGTAAAAACTGGT
Organism: Ascarosepion bandense; assembly: GCA_037127315.1. Taxonomy (NCBI): domain Eukaryota; kingdom Metazoa; phylum Mollusca; class Cephalopoda; order Sepiida; family Sepiidae; genus Ascarosepion; species Ascarosepion bandense. Next base: position 4,473,199 of record JBBBDQ010000166.1, on the reverse strand, counting down.
TTTAAGCTTACTTTAAACTGATAAATTGAAATTTTCATTTGGTAACATTAATAATTAAAAATAAATAACCAGACATTGAAAATTTATACCTTGATTTTCATGTGATGATTTAATCCACCGACCCCCTATCTTATCCTTGCAGATTCCCTGTAGTCCGCGGACCACAGTTTGAAAATCCCTGTATTAGAGAACTGATCATGCGTTATCTTAAGTGCTTTAACAGAATTACAGAACATATTTCTCAACGAACCTGATAAATTTCCTTGTTCCTCCGGACTAAGTTAGAAATGTAAAGAAAGAAAGAAAAGAAAGTATCGGCCAAAACGCGGTGTTACAAACAACAGAAACGAGGATACTTGTCTGGAAAACGTCTGTGAGTTCTCTACTCTTCTTCTTCCCACAGAACTATTTATTTTCTTCTCAGCAAGTTTGTTCAGACGTGTCTCGCAAGTAAAATAAGTAGACACTCGACCTCTCGATCACCACTCTCTGAGTTTATCCATTTTTGCCACCTTATTCCTTTCCACACCTCAGCTTTTACGACAGATTAATTCACAACATTAATTTGCAAGCACCATTGTAATTGATGCGTTTCCACAAAATAACAGTCAAGGAAACGATTTACGACAGCGTATTTTAGTCTTCGGGACATCTGACGGGACATGAACGAGAAAATGCGTGATTTAAGACGTGATTTAAAAGCTGTGGTAAGCAGACATTTTATTTATTTACATTTGGTTTCTTGTACATTTTTTTCGTTAATTTTGTGCACGTCTGAGGCCAGAGTAAAAGTGATTTTACGCATTTTCTTTAGCAGAATAAATTCCCCCCTTATTCTCTCCAGTGTTTCTTTTGACACGTCCTGCAGCAAGAAGCGCGAGGTTTGATATTTCTTAAACGTCGCATCGTATCGTCTGGGTATGTCGATAAACATCCGACAGCAAGGCCGCTGATCCTCTAGTTTGAGGAGCGTAAAACCACCTCTTAATTGGTGTTGTTCTCATGTTAACTCTGACTCAGGGTGGTAGCCTCTATTAGGTTTCCAGTTATGGGAAAAATAAAAGGTACCTCCAGTCATTTTCGATATCAAACCATTAAACTGAATTTTTTTAAATGAAAAAGTTTTCTTGAAACTTCTCTTTTAGTTTTTATTGAAAGCTAAATGATAAAAATTACTATTTCCAGTAAGTAAAATACTCTTTGGTTTATTTCAAACAGAAATCATACTGAAATATAAAAGTTTGAGATTTTTTTCAATTTTTGAATTTTTCTGCTATTTTTGAGCGATCGACACTTTAGTAAACAAAAGTTAATGCTCGGTTTGAAAAATCTTGCAAAAATAAAATATAAATCAATTAATCTGTTTTACACAAGTATTACTTATATATAGCGTAAAATTTAGAATAAAACTATTTCTTAATCACAAATTTGAACCTTTTGACATGTATGCGCCGCAAATCAAGAACTTGTTGACAGGTTCTTGATTTGAGATATAATGTATGGCGGATTTGATTGACAAAATTGTACAATTTTTTTTCGGGTAAGGGAGGAAGCTCTGACCTTTTAATTTACTCACAGAAATTACCATACAAAAAAAAATTTCAAATACACACAAAAAAGAAAAATTAAATTATTTTAGAAACTAGTAGTATAACCTAGCGTTGCTCGGGTGTAATGAAAGCTTTAAAACTAATCCATGGTACTGGAGCTCAGACTCTTTGGACGTTGGCACGAAAGATTAAAAAGCAATAGTTGTTTCCAGTTAAAGCGAAACCGTGGACTAAAAGAAAAATGAATGGATGTAAGTCAAATTTTGATTTCCTGGTATCGATATCAAATAATTATTTTTTTCGTCGTAAACTGAATTTTGAAGGCTAAGTAAGTCCTCTGAGTAAATTGTATCATGGCTGAGACTAAGAACTACAATTATACCTACTTAGAGCCAAACCCGAAGCAAAAACTAAAATCAAAGGGCCCCAAAAAATACAGACATACAGGCAGATAAACAGACACACACACAAACATCTTGCCTTTTATATATATATATATATATATATATATATATATCAATTTTCTGCACTATTGTAAGAACTGCAACCTTGAAACTTCTGAATATCGTTTCTTATGTCTTTGTCTATGAGTGAATCAGATTTGATTAAAATCGGACCACTCCTGCTATAACCAGATTTTTTCGATTATTGATTTTGGATATTTATCGGGAGTACCTCGACACAAAACCTAGCTAAGAACACTCGCAGACGCTTATAGTACAACTGTGTAAATTTTCAAGAAAATCGGTTCAGCCGTTTCGGAATCTATAGGTAACGAACACACACACAGACAAAGTTCCATTTATAAATAAGTTTAGATAGATAGATTTAGATTAGATTAGATTTAGATAGGTATGGAGGTAAAACGATTTTTATTAAAATTTTCAATTTTCTATAATCAATTCTTAAGTAAAAATCTAACCGCAAAAAATCATTGATGATTTAAAAAATATTTTTTAAATTTCAGAAATTATTATAATAAAAAAAATGAAAACAATTCTTTTAAAATTTCATTAGTAATCGATTTTATTTCTTCAGACTATAATATCCTTAATATTTATTTTTTGTTCAAGCAATTAAAAGCTTATCAAATAAAGTAATATCAGAGTTTTATTGCATTTTTTATTTTACTCTTCGGAGCAGATTTTCAAATACAGAGGCAAAACTTTTTTTTAAATATATGATTTATATTCCCCAATAAGTCCTGCGTTAAATTAATAAAATTATAAACCGCAACAAATTAAAATTTCATGGATTTACGTAGAAGTGGGTAACGGAGGTAAAAAAAAAAATTACCAAGATTTTTAAAAAAATAATAATTTCAAAAATAATTTTTTAATAATAATTCATTTAGGAATGAGAACTGAAAGTTTCATTAAAATTTAACAATTATTTGATTTTTGCGAGAATTTCTAAATTAATGTGTTTGTCACCGAAAAAAAATGGGTGATGTAATCATTGCGTTTTCCATTGTAAAAAGTCGTAACGTTTTGGTTATCCGCTAACTCAAATCAAACAAGATTTTCTGCCAGAATTTCGAAAATGTTAGAAGGGATTAAAAAAATTTTAAAAATAATTAAAAATTAATTTGATCTTTCCTCTTAATAATAATATAAACATTTTGATGGAAAAGGTTCGTTTTTACGAAGATTTGGACCTTTTTATTTTTCATACCATGCTGTTTTTAGCGATTTAGTAGAGGTACCTAGAAAATAGAGAACCCCCAAACTGGGACCAAAACATTATGAAAGTATAAAAATACATTTTTGTCGTAAAAAGAACTTACCACCAAAACATTGGCAAAGGAACAGAAAAAATGCAGGTTCTTTGCACAAAGGAAATAAATAGGCCGAAATAAGAATCCTACGCTTAAAGTCATTCTGCACTAAATCAGATATGAGAACCGTAGTAAGGGGTGAGATATAGTTCGATTTTTTCTGGTCGTTAAGATAAAAAAAAAGGTAGGTTTCTTCAATAAACAATTATCGATTTGAGTTCAGCATTTACATTTGCATGGAAATAAGGATTTTTTGGAAAGATTTGAAGGAGTAAAGGCCTTCGGGCAACAAATCAAAAATTTACCAAACTTTCCAGATGTTTATTTACAAGTAAAACAAAATAAATTCTTGATAATGGCTAAAAGTATAGCCGAAAGTGCTCAAGCTTTTGAATATTCTTATATAATTTAAGTTCTGAAAAAAAAATTATACGAATACACATGAAAAATTATTTAAAAAAATTAATAATAATACCTTGTTTGTCATTTTTAATGACACATATATATATATATATATATATATATATATATATATATATATAGCGAGAGAGGAAATTCGAAAAGAGAAAGAGGGTCGAGATAGAGAGACTGGATTCGGTAAGAAAGTGAAAGAGAGATTAAGAGAGAAAAAAATGTTGATCATAGAAAGAGAGAAAGAAGAACTCGGAAAGAGGAGGAGAAAGAAAGAAAAAAAACGAGAAAAAAGGATCAAAGATAGAGAGATACAGCGAGATATATGATTCAGAGGGAGAAAGAGAAATTAAGAGAATGGTGATAGGTAGAGGGAGGCGATTTTCTAAATAGATTAAGCGATATCTTGAAAAAGAACGGAGAGATAGATAGAATTCGAAGTGAGAGAGAAAGAGAGAAAAAATGGGCGGTCATAGAGAGTGGGAAACCGGGTCGAGTGAGAAAAAGAACTGGAGTAGAAATAAAGAGAAAGAGAGAGAGAGAGAGAGACAGATTGGATTCGAAAAGAGAGAGAGAGAAGGGGAGAGATAAAACGAGAATGAGAAAAGGATCAGAGATAAAGAGGGAAGGGATTTATGGGGAGAATCAGATGTTAATAGAGGAAGTAGACAGAGAGTAAGGGAGAGGATCTGAGCAACACGCGTCCTGTGACACCAGAACCGATACTTAAGACTTCATTATCCACACAATTTACACTTCTCTTTTTATTTCTGAAATGGCGAATCACTTGAACAGGAAATGTCTACAGTCCGGATCACGTGACAGGCGTAAGAGTATGACTTCCGGTTTAGCCTGTCATTAGACGCTGACGACGGAAACGCCACCTGCCGCTAATCACAGAAAGTTGGTTCATAATAGCGTCCGCTCACCGAAGACTATTCCGTTTCTTGCGTCGCCTGGTGAAGACGAAGGGGAAAAATAGGGGAACCTCGTGCGAGACTGGTCTCGTATTGGTTGACTCTATGCTTCCAACCAGTAGGCTAAATATATATATACATAAAGGAGTACTTCATGTATGAGTGGGCGTATTTTAAACCCTAAGTCATCACACTGACCAAAGTAATAAATGTATATATATATATATATATATATATATATATATATATATATATATATCCGCAGACAGATCTGTTTCGCTGTATCACACCTCACCAGTACGGTTAGACTCCGATTGCTTTTTAACCCAGGATTGAAGCCTGACCGAATTGGCGTCAGCCGGCGATTCTACCTCTGGGCTATGGGCGCTCGGTAGAAGAAGGCAGACTTTTTAGTGTGTGTGTGTGTGTGTATATATATATATATATATATATATATATATATATATATATATATATGAAATGAATTGTTTGAACATTATTTTTTTTTTTATCAATACTCGTATTTAAGTAGATATTCTGTTTTTAATGAAACAGTGTTATATATTTATTTCTACCGGCCTGATTATTTACGATAAATTTTTTTTACGAACATGTGTGCCATTCGGCAAGATTCGAACCTGCGACCCCTATCTATATAGGGGAAGCTACCATATATAGATAGGGGTCGCAGGTTCGAATCCTACCGAATGGCACACATTTTCGTAATAAAAATTTATCGTAAATGATCAGACCGGTAGAAATAAATATATAATACTGTTTCATTAAAAACAGAATATCTACTTAAATACGAGTATCGATAAAAAATAATGTTCAAACAATTCATTTCAAATTGTCGGTTGCCTATAACCAAGTTTCGTTAAAATATATATAAAGGAGTTATTTCGCTACCTTGGTTTCTACTATGAGTGGTGTCTTCAGGTGATTTTTATTGACTGATTTTACCTTTTACCGTTTTTCAAGCCGGTAGACAAAAACGAATAAATATACAGTTTAATGAAAAAACATGCCATCTAATCAAATCTTTTTTTATTAGATGGAAAAAGAAAAACAGTATATATATATTAGTAAAATAATATCCTTGGTAATTTGTAAGGTCAGTTCCACAGAGGATTGTAATCCGATGAGAATTCAGTGTTAGAATTTAACAGACTATTATAATGAAAATAAATTGGATTCCTTTATGGCTATTGGTAATAGCTTATTTCAAGGAGATCTTACAGACCGCTCCTCAGACGAAAAATGGATGAGATTTATCCAGATAAAAAAATCATGGAAAGACAGAGAAAAAAACCCTTGGTCAGGGGATTAGATATACAGTGTTAGTTATTACGGGGTGGTGCGTTTCTATCCCAGGCGATAATATGACCTTGGACTGAACTTTTAGTTGGCCATTCTCAAATACATGACAGTAAATTTACCGGCCGTATTTTCACTAGAAAAATTGAATCGTTAGCTTTTTATATTAATTCTAACGGTAATAATAATATCTTCATTTTGTAAATACTGATCTTTTAGCTTTTTGGTTTTATGACAATAATATTTTTATTGTGCATTATAAGAAAGTTTAAAAAACGGGGATAAGTGTTTATTATTATTATCATTATCATTATTATTATTATTATTATTATTATTATTATTATTATTAACGACACTAACAACAATATTTCATAAAATTTATATATAAGAGAAAGAGAGAATTAATATGAATGAAGAGTTTGTCACTTAGCTGATTAAATTTACTTTCAGCATTCCGACTCCACAGTTTCGTAGACAGACCCATTCACTTGTCAATGGGGTATCAGTAACTGAGTGCTTATACTTCTCGATTTTTCTTCCTGATATGCAATTATCACTAGTGCACTTTTTATATAGTGTATGTGTGCTTGTTGTATTTCATTTTTGACATAGTTAATTCATTTTAGTTTTAATTCTTAAATGATGAAGTAAATATATATTTATATATGCCTTCACTTGGCGATTATTTCATTTTCTTGTTTTATTTTGGTGTTATTTTAAGTACTATTAGGGTATTGAGTACTATTAGGGTATTGAGTACTATTAGGGTATTAATTATAGGTGGTTACGTTTATAAATCAATTTTTCTTTATTATTGTTTGAATTTTTTGCATATATCTGTGTGTTTTATGTATTTTTAAATTTCGGTGTTTTCAGACTTTCGAAGGTTGCTGCGTTCTTTCTCAACCATTGTTGTTTGTATGTTTACACACCTGCTTTTTCATTTAATTCCATCATTCTCACTTTTGATGAAATCAATACTTTCAAATATTACGCTCTCACACCCTGATTGAGCACTCTTAAAGAATGATAGACTTTGAAAAACACTAGCTACTTTGGCATCAACGCATCGTTCATTCAGCAATGAATTAGAACACTCTCAGCTATTGGGCGTGTATAATTATAATATACACGCTAAAAAGTCTGCCTCCTTCTACCGTGCGCCCATAGCTCAGAGGTAAAATTGCTGACTGATGCCCATTCGGTCGGGTTTCAATCCTGGGTAAAAAAAGCAATCGGCTGTCTAACCGTACTGATAAGCTGTGATACAGCGGATGACTATATATATATATATATATATATATATATATATATATATATATATTGGAAAAGATTTTTGATTTACTACAATTTCAACGAGTAATACATATTTCACCGCATCATGATGTTATCTGTTAGTATCTATAGATATATAAAAGGCAAGATGTTTGTGTGTGCGCCTGTCTGTCTGTCTGTCTGTCTGTCTGTCTGTCTGTCCTTTATACAAATCCACAATTTTTATCCGATTCTCACCAAACTTCACACAAATATTCTTTAGGCTTCCGGTCAGGTCATGGATGACTTATTTGACTGCGATTCTGGATTTTGATCAGACCCGATAGTACATCGGGTCTGATCAAAATCAGGTTTTCAGCCCTTTTATTTTGGTTTTTGCTTCGGGTTTTGTTTTAAGTAGATATAATTGTAGTTCCTAGTCTCAGACATGATACCATTTACTCAGAGGACTTATTTAGCCTTCAAAATTCAGTTTACGACGAAAAAAAACTTATTTGATATCGATACCAGGAAATCAAAATTTGACTTACATCCATTCATTTTTCTTTCAGTCTACGGTTTCGCTTTAACTGGAAACAACTATTGATTTTTAGTCTTTCGTGCCAATATCCAAAGAGTCTGAGCTCCAGTACCATGGATTAGTTTTAAAGCTTTCATTATACTCGAGCAACACCGGGCTATACTGCTAGATTTATTTTTTCAAAAAAACTACCACTTGTGTTTGAAATATTTACATTACTCGCAAAGGAATATTTGTGAACCAATACAGATATGACCACCGAGTGTAAATGGTAATCATGTTATCAGGAAATATTCGGCATTCATTGACTGAGCAGCTCTGTCAGTTGAATTTTATAAAATTATTTCTCTTAAAACATTTTTTGAAGGAAAACAGGTTTTTCAAGTTCAATAACTCTTATTGTTTCTTCTAGTAGGGTGGGAATTTCCTTACTAACTTTTTGCTCGAAGTAGCGTGGAATGTCAACACCTTCATTATGTCTTGTTTTTTTCTTTCATTGTAACCCGGCTTACGGCCATATCACGTTGAATACACCGGTTCTCGCTAGATCACCAAAGTTAAGCAACATTGAGCTTGGTCAGTACTTAGATGGGTAATCGCTTGGGAATACCAGGTGCTGTAAGCGTTTAGTGACAGATGTGCGTTGTTGTGCAGTGAATATCGGCTCGGCATGAGAAATTGGTGAGTTGAGTTCGAATTCCAGTTGAATACCCTGCATTCACTTAAGCTAAGCACTGGTACCCTTGGGAAAGATAGTAATCCGTCCCTTCCCTCCAGTTATGGGTTAAATAACAGGGTAGAACTTGGGGACCTTGCCCTTAAAAATAAATCACAATGAATTTTGATAATCGAAAATAAAAAAGTATTACGAGACACAAAACTTATATAAAAAAAAAGAACAATAAATCGTTGAAAAGAAAAGGTATTACCAACAATAAATAAAATTTAGTTGGCAATAAATGACCCGCCGAGGTTGACATGCCATAAAACAAAAACAACCATCCAACCAATCACTGTAACTCCCTGCGCACCAGTGGTGGTCCTGTCTTGCTTGGGATGAAATGAGTTTAAAAGTAGTGTAGAAAGTCAACAACTTATATCTTTATTTTCTTTTCGAGTTATATGTGATATCCATTTTTAGCTTATCTGTTGACGTAGATGTTTTTGAATGTGCGTTGTAATGCAGTGGATATCGGCTCGGAAGAAGAAATCAGAGAGCCGAGTTCGAATACCAGTTGAATTCGTTGCATTCACTTACGCGCAATGGGTTAAATAGCATGGGTTAAATAGCAGGACAGATTGGGTTCTATAGCCTTAGCTGGCAACCAGTCTACCGTAGAAAGTAATGGCAGCCTACTGCGGGATAATCTTCTGCCCAGTCAATCATGACATGATCTTTCGAGACATGATCACCCAAGCGTGTATCACGTATGGTACTCAACTGACTGACTTTTGACATAGAAAAGTGTTTATGAAACGTCATTTTCAGGCGAAACCTGAAAAACCCACTCCAAAGCCGTCGACGAACAAATATTTACAGTCATTTCACGTCTGCCTACTTTGAAAATGACCGAGACGCGCTTCTCGTGAGTTTTACGGCAATCACTCTGGCACTATCGATTAGTTGAGTCGATGGCAGACGATGAGTCTGCTAAGGTAGAAAAAGCTTCGGATCAGTTAATGCTAAACCTCCCTCGCTGTACGCCACGACCCGCCTCATCTCCACTCCACTCCCGTTGCCAAACGAACGACTGACTCAAATGCCACCTTCCGTTTCAAAGTCCGTTTCAAAAACAATCGAAAAAAAAAAAGAAAGAATCCAGCCACTCTCTTTATCCAGCCTTAGCTACTGTTTTTTTTGTTTTTTTGTTTTTTCCGAAAATCGTTTTGAATAAAAATAATTCTAACCACGGCCCACTTCAATCCGCTTTCCTTTCATTTTCGAAAACCAAAAAAGGTGCATGCATCTGACGTCACTTTCAAACTGAAACAACGATCTGCTTAACGTCAGAATAGGATCGATGTAATGTCGTAGGCGTAGAAATATATTTTATCCACTTACCAGATGTGTGGTTAGTATAATGGCTATCGGCACAGTGGAATCAACTAGCAAACACCGTCGTCAGTTGCATTCACTTTCACACAAATTCTTATGGAAAAACAGGAATTCAACTCTCGCTACTCTATCAGATATGAGATTTAATACTAAACTAAACTTGTCTCTGTAGCCTTGGATGGCATCCCGCCTAGGAGAAAGAAATGCTCTGAATTCCAAGCCGTGGAGAAACTACCCGACTATCCTTTCCAGTAAGGAATGACACGAATAGATCATTGGAATATTTTTTCATCATCTTCCAGCAAAAATTATCTAGAAGTGACTGGAACAGCGGACTATCAATGAAATGGGATCAGCAAGCAAATACCCGTCATCGGTTGCCTTCACTTTCACACAAATTCTTTTGAAAAAGCAGGAATTCAACGCTCCCTACCCGATCAGATATGAGATTTAATACGAGGCCAAACTTGGCTCTGTAGCCTTGGATGGCAGCCCGCCTAGGAGAAGGAAACACTCTGAATTTCAAACTGGAAAAACTAATCCACTATTTTTCCAGTAAATCATTTCGGTATGGGGAGCCATGAAGGAGTTGTCCTGAAAAGGCATAGGGTTGGAAATTTACTTAAATAACTCCAGGAATATGAAATCATTCGTTTACGATATGTTCCTGTTGCTCAGCGTGAGGTCTGCCCCCTGTTTCGACTATAGCGTGAGTTCTACCGCAGCATTGAATTATAATGTATTGTCCTCATCTTGATCGCCATTTGTACGACGTTTCGGCCGTTGTACGATCCGGCCTTGTTCAGGTTCTAGGAATTTCGGACCGAACACTTTCTTACAAAGACTGGGGTATACCAATCTCATTCCTTGTGCAAAGCCTCTTTTGGTAGTCATGAGTTATCTCCTTCTAATCCAACTCTCTACATTACTTGTTCACCACTGTTGTAGCCTGGTATTGAACTTTGGTCCAGGTCACTGGAACTAACCAACGTCTCTATCCATTTCTGGGACTTATAAACCTAATCTTCAGTAAATCATTTTTTTTTACTAGTGTTCATATTGTAATTTTTGATGTTAATGGTTTTCTCTAGTATTTTTACCAAAGCTCATATTGCAATTTTTGACACATGATTTTCTCTGGCACTCCATATTACGGGTTCCCATATTGTATTCATCTCTATGCTTGGCCGGTTTAGGAAATTTTTGTAGCCTAGCATATGTGCTGATTCCTTAAGTTTACGTGGTTTCATGACTACCAAAAGAGGCTTCGCACAAAGAATGAGATTGATATACTCCAGTGATTGTAATAAAAAGTTCGGTTCGAAATTCCTAGCACCTGAAGAAGGCTGGAACGCACAACGGCCAAAACGTCGTACAAATGGCGTCCAAGATGATTGTTGGTTGGTTGTTTAGTTTTATGGCATATCAACCTCGGCGGATTATTTATTGCCAACTAAATTTTTATTTATTTATTGCTGGTAATACCTTTTTCTTTCAACAATTTATTGTTGTTTTTATATGAGATTTTGTGTCTAGTAATACTTTTTCTTTTCGAGTATCAAGTTCATTGGGATTTGTTTTTAAGGGCAGGGTCCCTAAATCCTACCCTGTTATTTAACCCATAAATGGAGGGAAGGGACGGATTACCATCTTTCCCAAGGGTACCAGTGCTTAACTTAAGTGAATGCATGGTATTCAACTGGAATTCGAACTCAACTCACCAATTTCTCATGCCGAGCCGATATCCACTGCACCACAACGCACATCCGTCGCTAAACGCTTACAGCACCTGGTATTCCCAAGCGGTCACCTATCTAAGTACTGACCAAGCTCAATGTTGCTTAACTTCGGTGATCGAGCAAGAACCGGTGTATTCAACGTGATATGGCCGTAAGCCGCGACCAAGATGAGAACAATAGTCCGAATAATGTAAACAGTGCAGGTTTTTCTTTGCTTCCTATTTAGAATTGGCTTTCTGATTCCTTCTAATGTCTATTTCAACTCCATTTAAGTACTGACCAGGCTCAACGTTGCTTAACTTCGGTGATCGAGCGAGAACCGGTGTATTCAACGTGATATAGCCGTAAGCCAATAAACGCTTACAGCGCCTGGTATTCCCAAGCGGTCACCCATCTAAGTACTGACCAGGCTCAACGTTGCTTAACTTAACAGGTTATGTTTCACTAATGCGTTCATTCCGATTTGCGATTATAGTTTCGGTTTGCAAAAGGTTTCATTTCTATTTCTTAAAACACTTCGAAAGTGATGTTGATTTTTTTTATTCCAGGTTATTGTCATAGCAGGTATGAATATCTATATCAACAGCATTAGGAAGGGGAACAAGAACAGTTTTGTATTAGTAGATCTTCTTCTATGTGCCATGTTTCTTCAAGACGTAAGCGATCATGGCCCTCCATGTCTCCCTCACTTGTAACTCTTAACACCCCTTCTCTTGTTACCTCTCCAAAACCCTACTCTGCCATCCATTTGGCCAAGTCCATCAACTATGTCATGCTTTGTCTTTCGCTGTCTATCTTCCATCTATCTGTCCCGTAAGTATCATATTCTCCAAGCCCTCCTTTCTCATCACATGTCCCAGAAACATCTGTTTTTTCTTGGTGCTAAGTATCAGTTTATCTTTTGTTTTCATTCTCTCCAAAACCTCATCGTTGCTCACATGATCGGTCTATGGTATCCTCAGCACCCCTTTGTAGAACCATCCACAGCATTAGGAAAGGAGAACAAGAACAGTTTCGACTAGTATATCTTCATCTATGTGCTTGTACACATAGGACGAAGGCCTTCCACGTCTCCTTATCCCTTGTAGCTCTTAACACCCCTTCTTTTGTTACCCCTCTTAAACCCTGCTCTGACATCCATTTCCTCAAGTCTATCAAATATATCACGCGTTGCTTTCCCCTGTCTCTCCTTCTCTCTGTCCGTCCTGTGAGTATCAGATTCTCCAAGACCCCCTTCTTCTTCATTAAATGTCCCAGAAACTTCTGCTGTTTTTTTCTGATGTTAAGTATGTTTGCTTTTCTTTTCCATCCTCTCCAACACCTCATCGTTGCTCACGTTTTCAGTACATGGTATCCTCAGTATCCTTCTGTAGAACCACATTTCAGTTACTTCAAGCCTTTCCTTTATCTCCGACAGGAAACAGGTTAAGAGGCTCATCCCTTGTTCCCTGTTTAGGATGTGGTTTCCGGTCTTCTCTTTTCCAAACTTCTCACTTTGTTTTTTTCAATTGGAGTAGATAGATCTATCTATCGCCCGGTTCACACTCCACCCATGTCTATTGAACAGGTTAAGAGGCTCATCCCTTGTTCCCTGTTTAGGATGTGGTTTCCGGCCTTCTTTTTTCCAATCTTTTCACTATTACGTAGCCCCCTGCACATCAGTGGCGTTACCGCCTTGCTCGGGGTGATACGATTAAAAAAAAAAAAGAAGATTGTCCAGCATTCGTTGTCATACTGAAGGACAGTCATCCAGTACTCTCCTGTTTATTTCCAGCGAAATTTTCCTGTCTCTCGATATTCTGTGGTGATACCGAGCAAGCGAAGGACCGGGTTTTTGCCCTCAGAGCTCCAGAAAGCAAATGACCAAAACTGGTCTTTGCGCATCTGGGCTCCCCGCAGAAGTTCCGGAGGTAAACCAATAAATATCAAATTCCTTTTACGGACCTGTAGCAGAACTCTGAATCCTGATTGGTCATCAAATCGCAAAAGTCAAAATACGTCAGAGAAACGGTTTTTCCATAGCTAAAGAAAAAAAATCGTTTCTGAGCCACCTCTTGTGACTGGATTGAATATTTAAGGATGGTCTCTAACCGGTCACGGTCGTTCAGAGGAGGCGGTTTGCTGACACACATCAAAGATGTAACTCTCAACTTCAAGTGACCCGGACATTGTCCTCTCTCTCTCTCTCTCGCTCTCTCTCTCAACAATTACTGCTACAAACATTTTGTACGAACTCTTAATTACTCAACCTCTTCATTGAACACGAACTCTACTCATAACTTCTTACTAAGGTTTATAATTGAACATTAATTTCTACAACTCTTGTTACTCCTTATTTTAATAAATTTCAATTTTAAATATTCAAAATGTATATTTTATTATTCCACTCTTCTGTACTAATTCTACATATTCCAACCTGCCGACGACCAACCTTCTGATGAATATTATTCAACATAAAACTTGTAAGCTGCAGGGAGTTCGGTTAAGTCTGACACAAGGCCGAACAAAAGAAACATTAACCAGCTCCCTACACTTCAACTCTACTGAGCTTCTGGAATTCACTTTCCCGATGCCAATACGCCTACTGATCCCAATGTTGCACTTTCCTTCCTCAATTAGAACACTTCCCATGTATTTAAATTTTCTGTACGTGTTTGATTTTAGTATCCCCGACCTGTAATTGGCATTTTGGGCTCCTCTTTTTACTGATGACCTTGTATTCAGTTTTTTTATAGTTTGTTTAGCGTTTCTGATTTTCTTTTTTCCCCGTTTCTGTTGTGGAGATATTTTCGCAGTGGAGGCTAGTATTTATGCTAAAGTCGGCCCTAATAGGGCCGACGTACAAAATATCAGAAACTTGATATAATATGTATTACGCAGTGTAATCTTCCCAGGTCGCTGACTACTTTCGTATTCAACTAACTGTCAATTACTATCGTTCAGCATCGACTAACCCTCGTTCCTCTTACTACTCCTACTTAAATTATGTGGGCGAGTTTATTCACTATAGAATAGGTGTGTTTCACCATAACACACACACACACACACACACACACACACACACATATATATATATATATATGTTGTGGAGTTATTTTCGAAGTGGAGTCTAGTATTTGTGCTAAAGTCGGTCCCCATAGGTTCGACGTACAAACGTTAGGAACTTGATACAATATGTATTACGCAGTGTCATCTTGCCAGGTCGCTGACTACTTTCGTATTCGACTAACTGTCGACTACTATCGTCTATCATTGACTGACCATCGTTCCTCTTACTCAACCAGTTAAGTGCCATACGTGATACACGCTTTTGGCGATTATATCTCGAAAGAGGTATCACTGACTGGGTAGAAGATTATCCCGCAGTAGGTTGCCATTACATTCTGCGGTAGACTGGTTGCCGACCAAGGCTATAGAACCCAATCCGTCCTATTATTTAACCCATAACTGGAAAGAAGAGACGGATTAATACCTTTCCCAAGGGTATTTGTGCGTAAGTGAATGCAAGGAATCCAACTGGAATTCGAACTCGGCTCCCCGATTTGTCCTTCCGAGTCAATATTGACTGCATCACAACGCACATCCTCTTACTGCTCCTACTTAAATTAGGTGAGAGAGTCTATTTATTATAGAATAGGTGTGTTTTACCATAAATTTCTTTAGCTACCTGCTGTAAGTCCTGTAATTTCCTATTCATGTCTGCTATCAGCATTGTATCAGCTGTGTATCTTAAGTTGCTCAGATTGTGGCCGCCGATGATTAATCCTGGCAGGACTTCTAGAGCTCTCAATATTGTCTTGCTGTATTGGTTGAATAGATCTGGTGAGAAGACACATCCTTGTCTCACACCCTTTTTTTATATTGTTCAGATTGTGGCCGCCAATGACGAATCCTAGCAGGACTTCTAGAGCTCTAATATTGTCTTACTGTATTGGTTGAATAGATCTGGTGAGAAGACACATCCTTGTCTCACACCCTTTTTTTATATTGTTCAGATTGTGGCCGCCAATGACGAATCCTAGCAGGACTTCTAGAGCTCTAATATTGTCTTACTGTATTGGTTGAATAGATCTGGTGAGAAGACACATCCTTGTCTCACACCCTTTTTTTTATATTGTTCAGATTGTGGCCGCCGATGATGAATCCTGGCAGGACTTCTAGAGCTCTAATATTGTCTTACTGTATTGGTTGAATAGATCTGGTGAGAAGACACATCCTTGTCTCACACCCTTTTTTTTTATATTGTTCAGATTGTGGCCGCCGATGATGAATCCTGGCAGGACTTCTAGAGCTCTAATATTGTCTTACTGTATTGGTTGAATAGATCTGGTGAGAAGACACATCCTTGTCTCACACCCTTTTTTTATATTGTTCAGATTGTGGCCGCCGATGATGAATCCTGGCAGGACTTCTAGAGCTCTCAATATTGTCTTACTGTATTGGTTGAATAGATCTGGTGAGAAGACACATCCTTGTCTCACACCCTTTTTTTTTATATTGTTCAGATTGTGGCCGCCGATGATGAATCCTGGCAGGACTTCTAGAGCTCTAATATTGTCTTACTGTATTGGTTGAATAGATCTGGTGAGAAGACACATCCTTGTCTCACACCCTTTTTTTATATTGTTCAGATTGTGGTCGCCAATGACGAATCCTAGCAGGACTTCTAGAGCTCTAATATTGTCTTACTGTATTGGTTGAATAGATCTGGTGAGAAGACACATCCTTGTCTCACACCCTTTTTTTTATATTGTTCAGATTGTGGCCGCCGATGATGAATCCTGGCAGGACTTCTAGAGCTCTAATATTGTCTTACTGTATTGGTTGAATAGATCTGGTGAGAAGACACATCCTTGTCTCACACCCTTTTTTTTTATATTGTTCAGATTGTGGCCGCCGATGGTGAATCCTGGCAGGACTTCTAGAGCTCTCGGAATTGTTTCGCTGTTTAGGTTGAATACTATTTCTAATAAAATATACTTGGTAACAAGCAAAAGCCCTCATATTTATTTTCCACTGCTAGTAAAATCCGACTTAATTCCGTTGCTTTAATTTTAAGCAATTTCGTAAAAAATTATAGTGTTCATTAATTTATTCATTTACTTATCTATTTTTAACTCGGGACATTTAATTTATTTCCTGGGATCAAGAAGTTTAGATTCATCAGATCTGTGGCGAGAGCAAGAAAGAGAATAACTGTAGACTGAATTTGAAGAAGAGAAGTTTGCAGGCAGCCAAAAGGGCAGTGGTATGAGGAAAAAATGAAGGAGAAAGACAGAAAGACGCACGGTGGTGGGAGTGGGTAGCCATATTGTCTCGTCCGGATTAGAGTGACGCTTTTTAGCGGAGATTCGGGACTCTTGTTGATCCGTTCGCTGACTATTTCAGAGTAAAGGCCTCCACAATGGTGGTGTTAGAAGCGAGGGCATGCGTGCGCCTCCCAATGGCAGACAACATGGCGCGCTGACTTGAAGCTTAAGCAGATGTTTCTTTTTTGTTTGATTTACGTATTGTTTGATTTCATTCTAAATTCGAGATTATACTTGTTTATTTGACTTTATTTTGTAAACTAACTTCTTCTTCTTCTTCTTCTTCTTCTTCTTATTATTATTATTATTATTATTATTATTAGTCGTCTTTTTATTTTCTTCTTCCAATCATTATTATTATTATTCGGAGTTTAATATATTCTTGTCTTCATTATTATTAGTAATAACGGTAGTCGTATATTAGCTTTTCTTTCCTCTTCTTTTTAAGTTATACAATTTCTTTTTATTGGCAGTAGTAGTCGTAGTCGTAGTAGTAGTAGTAGTGGTCATATATTAACTTTTTTGTTCTTTTTCTTCTTATGAAGTTTTACATTTGGTTATTATTATCTAAATCTAAACTTATTTATAAATGGAACTTTGTGTGTGTGTGTCTGTGTGTGTGTGTATCCGTTACCTATAGACTCCGAAACGGCTGAACCGATTTTCTTGAAAATTTACACAGTTCTACTATAAGCGTCTACGAGTGTTCTTGGCTAGGTTTTGTGTCGAGGAACCCCCGATAAATATCAAAAATCGATAATCGAAAAACTCGGGTTATAGAAGGAGTGGTCCGATTTTAATCAAATTTGATACACTCATAGACAAAGACATAAGAAACGATATTCAGAAATAAGTTTAGATCAGTAGATTGTAGTTAAACTTACTATGAAGAAAAAAATCAAAACAAATAATAATGTCACAATTTGGCCAATCTGATTTTTTTCACCTGACAGTAATATACTTAACTACATCACTCTTGGTGGAGCATAGGCCATCAACGACCTCTTGTTATCGACGAGGGAGGTCGTCGATGCTTGTGTAATTTATTTTTTTACAGGTAGGGGCGTTGACCTTACGCCAACCTCTTTATTCTCCGAGTGAAGTAGACTAGCTGCTAACCAATGCTATAGAACCCAATCTATCCTGCTATTTAACCCATAGCTGGAGGGAAGAGACGGCTTGATACATTTCTGAAGGGTATTTGCACGTAAATGAATGCAACGAATTCAAATAGAATTCGAACTCTGCTCTCCGAGTTCTCGTTACGAGCCGATATCGATAATGAACAATCATAAAAGGGATATAAATTTTAGGAAAATCACTGAAATAAAAAAATTGTAGTCTTTATTTTGTGTGTATTCTGTGTATTGTATTACACTAAATGGCTATCCGGTTCACACTCAATCAATCTCTCAGTTATCTGGCCCGATGAGAAAAAAAGTTTGATACCCCTAATCTAGGAGAAGGAAAACCCTGGTTTAAACCTCCGCTGCATTTCGGTCATATCCAACCAAACGCAGAAAAGGCTATGGAAGTAAATCCAGACAGAAAACCTAAAGTGGAGCCCGAAGGCGGTTGGTTGTCAAGACTGAAAACTTACCGGCAACTTCATCAGTCTTTGATGGATTTGTTTTGTTAACTTTATTACGTTGTTGAAGATAAGAAAAAAAAAATATAATCTCTGCTTTATATACTCGTTCTTTAACTTTAGAGCAGTGGTTCTGAATCGGAATCCACATGAACCCCCAGGGTTCATGTAACATTATTGGGGGTCCACACACAAAAAAATAATGAATTGGGAGTCCACTGTTACATTTGAATAGTCTATAAGCAATTCTATTTTAAACGGTTGGTATTAATGAGAATGGAATTTTTAGAATAATTTCCGCCATATTAAATAATAAAAATATAAATATATATTTTTTTTTAATCATCTCACCCCAAGCAAGGCATTCCACTGCCACTATTGCGCATGGGGCTACATAGGGGAAGGTAAAGAGAAGGAGTGGTTAGACATAGGGAATGTCAGGAGGAAGGTGACAGATGAGTAAGGATAGCGAGGATGAGGGTTAGGCAGATGGGAAGAGTGCTTGATAGAATGGGAGCAGGTTAGTGTGTTAGGAGGTGTCTATTGACCTTACATTTAAACTCCTGGAGATTGTAGCCGTCGGGGAAGCAATCGTTTGGAAGAGAATTCCACAGTCGGGAAGTGCGAGGAAAGAAACTGTTGGAGTAGAAGTTACTAAATTCATATATATTAACGTAGCTTCTTTATTTTCTTTATTTTTTTCTTTTTTATTTTTCTTTTATCGCAATCAGGTAGAATATAAAAAAAACTTGACAATTTGCAGTGTCCTAAATTCAATGTTACCAAGAATGTTTTCCCTACAATAAAACCTCATATCTGGTCGGATGATCTTTTTTTTTTTTTTTTTTTTGCGCAATGTGGCTTCCCTGTGTCTCTTCTACAAATGCTTCCACGGCTCCTGCTCAGATGAAATTAGCTCACTGATACCCACTATATATGAATTTACTCGAGCCACAAGATTAGCAACTAGGTCCCACATTTTTACTGTTAAACCGATAAATTGTGAACGCAAATTCTACTCCAACAGCTTCTTTTCTCGCACTTCCCGCCTTTGGAATTTACTTCCGTTTACTTGTTTTCCCGACAGCTACGATCTTCAAGAATTCAAATGTAAAGTCAATAGTCATCTCCTATCTCACTAACCTGCATCCTCTCTCTCTCATGCTTCTTTCTTCGTCCACTCCAGTCTCATCAGTATTCTCGTCCTTCTCTTACCCACTTCCTGACACCCCATGTAACCTGTCGCTCTTTCTCATAACTTTCCTTCTATGTAACCCCCTGCACAACAGTGGCAGTAAAATGCCTTGCTTGGGGCGTCACGATTTTAAAAACTTCTGTAGCCAAGCTGACTCCATATGTATTGCCTTGTATTCCCTTGATTCTTGTCGGTACGTCTGAGAGGTATATAGGAGCATTTAGTCTTGACAGCACATGGCTTCTATATACCATCGTTCAGGCTGTGGCCTGGAGAAGTCAATCCTGTTTCAACACCAAAGGACTGAATCTTAACCAAACAAAACGCTTTCATTATCTTGAGAGATAAACGGTTGCCGAGTACGATGATTACTACTACTAGGACGATGACGACGGTATTATAGATTTGTATTTACATTCTTCTTCTATGTGCCGTGTCCCTTCAGGACATAGATGATCATGGCCTTCCACATCTCCCTATCCCTTGCAGCTCTTAACATCTCTTCTCCTGTTTCTTCTCCTAAACCCTGTTCCACCATCCATTTGATCAAGTCCATCAAGAATATCACGAGTTACTTTACCCTGCCTCTACTTCCCTCTTTCCGTCACGTGAGTATAAGATTCTCCAAGCCCTCCTTCTGCATTTGTTAGTTAAGTGCCATACGTGATACACGCTTTGGGCGATCATGTCTCGAAAGACTGGGTAGAAGATTATCCCGTAGTAGGTTGACATTGCTTTCTGCGGTAGACTGGTTGCGAGCCAAGGCTATAGAGCCCAATCTGTCCTATTATTTAACCCATAACTAGATGGAAGAGGCGGATTAATACCGTTCCTAAGGGTATTTGTGCGTACATGTCCCAAATTTGCGTTTTCCACAATGTCCTTAAGTCTCAACCAGAGATTTCAAGTAACAATGTCTGTTTATTTATTTATATACTTATTTATTTATTTTCTCCACTGTTCTCTAATTTTGAGGTCCTCACATTTACAGCGGACAAGGCTGAATGCTTTGCTTACAAATTCTCTTCAAACTCTACACTTGATACAGCTAGAGTACCCACACCCGACTTCCTTCCTAGAACATAGGCCTAGCTGAGTGATGTATATATAACTTCGTCTCTGGTCTCTAACGTTATTTCTAAGCTTGACTCTCATAAACCAAGTGGATATGATGAAATTCCAGTCATCGTCCTTAAGAAATGTGTCCCCTAAATTCTCTCCTGTCCTCTTCAAACTTTATAACTATTGCCTCGCTTTTTCTTGCTTCTCTGCTTGTTGGAAGTCCTCTTCTGTAGTTCCTGTTTTTAAAAACTCTGGTGAGCCCTTCGATCCTTCTATCGCCTTCGTCAAGTATGTCACGCTTTGCCTTCCCCTGTCTATCTTCCCTCTATTTGTCCCGTAAGTATCATATTCACCAAGCCCTCCTTCCTCATTACATTTCCCAGAAACTTCCGCTGTTTTTTCTTAGTGCTAAGTTGGTTGTTTTTTGTTTTTTTTAATGGCATATCAACCTCGGCGGGTCCTTTATTGCCAACTAAATTTTATTTATTTATTGCTGGTAATACCTTTTTCTTTCAACAATTTATTGTTGTTTTTTTATATAAGTTTTGTGTCTAGTCATACTCTTTTTCTTTTCGAGTATCAAGATTCATTGGGATTTGTTTTTAAGGGCAGGTTCCCCAAGTTCTACTCTTGTTATTTAACCCATAACTGGAGGGAAGGGACCGATTAATACCTTTCCCAAGGGTACCAGTGCCTAAGTGAATGCAGGGTATTCAACTGGAATTCGAACTCGGCTCACCGATTTCTCTTTCCGAGCCGATATCCACTGCACCACAATGCACATCCATCACTAAACGCTTACTGCACTTGCTATTCCCAAGCGGTCACCCTTGTAAGTACTGACCAGGCTCAACTTAGCTTAACTTCGGCGATCGATCGAGAACCGGTGTATTCAACGTGATAGGCCGTAAGCCTGGTGCTAAATATCAGATTATCTTTTGTTTTCATCTTCTCCAAAATCTCATCGTTGCTCGCATATTCGGTCCATGGGATTCTCAGCATCCTTGTGTATAACCATATTTCAGCTACTGCAAGTGTTTTGTTCATCTTTGATGAGATTGTCCAGCATTCGCTGCCATACTGAAAGACAGGAATCACATCGAGCATTCTCTTCTTAGTAGACTTTAGTTATTTATTGTATCACCCGGACACTCAAGCTTACAGCACCTGATACTCCAAAACGGTCACCCATCCAGGTAGTGACCAGGTTCATCGTTGTTTAACTTCGGTGATTGCACGGGAGAACAGATGTTTCAAAGTGATGTGGCCGTAACACCTTTATACCACCCACAATTTCAAGCTTACAGCCCCTGATACTCCAAAACGGTCACCCATTCAGGTTGTGACCAGGTTCATCGTTGTTTAACTTCGGTGATTGCATGGGAGAACAGATGTTTCAAAGTGATGTGGTCGTAACACCTTTATACCACCCACAATTTCAAGCTTACAGCCCCTGATACTCCAAAACGGTCACCCATCCAGGTAGTGACCAGGTTCATCGTTGTTTAACTTCGGTGATTGCACGGGAGAACAGATGTTTCAAAGTGATGTGGCCGTAACACCTTTATACCACCCACAATTTCAAGCTTACAGCCCCTGATACTCCAAAACGGTCACCCATCCCGGTAGTGACCACGTTCAACGTTATTTAACTTCGGTGGTGCATGGTCATCAGCAAAAGATACAACCCAAAACGCCAAATACAGGTGGGGGATAGCAGAATCAAACAAGTACAAGAATTTAAGTACCTAGGAAGTGTTCTAACAGGAGATGGAAAGTGCGACACGGAGATCCGAAGGCGAATTGGCATGGCAAAGGACGCGTTCCAGAAGATGAGCAAAATACTAACACACAGGAAAATCTCAATAGAAACGAAGAAAAGAGTGCTAGACTGCTACGTGATGTCAGTTCTTCAATACGGCAGTGAATGCTGGACAATATCATCGAAAATGAGGACAAAACTGGAAGCGGCCGAAATGTGGTTCTACAGAAGGATGCTACGGATATCGTGGACTGAGCATACAAGCAACGACGAGGTGTTAGAAAGAATGGCAACAAAAAGGAAATTGATGCTGAGCATCAGGAAGAGACAACTGAAGTTCCTGGGACATGCAATGAGGAAGGAGAGCCTGGAGAACCTGATACTGACTGGCCAGATAGAAGGAAGGAGAGACAGAGGAAGGCAGCGGATAACATATTTGCAGGGCCTGATCAGGTGGATGACGGAACGGGGGTTGCCAGGAGCAACAGGCTCAAACATACTAAGAGCCACAAGGGATAGGGAGACGTGGAGAGTCATGATCGCCTACGTCCTGAAGGGACAGGGCACATAGAAGAAGAAGAAGAAGATTGTACGGGAGAACAGATGTTTCAAAGTGATGTGGTCGTAACACCTTCATATCACCCACAATTTCAACCTTACAGCAGCTGATACTCCAAAACCGTCACCCATCCAGTTAGTGACCAGATTCAACGTTGTTTAACTTCGGTGATTGCACGGGAGAACAGATATTTCAAACGATCACCCATCCAGCGACTAATTTTTTTTCTCAGTTCGAATACTTTACTTATTCTTATATTCTTATATAAGCAAAAAAGGTAAGTTTCTTCAATAACTAACAGTTGATTTGAGTTCAGCATATACATTTGCACAGAGATAATGCTATTTTGGATAAATTTGAAGGGGGAAAAGCCGTCGGTACCTAAAACGAACATTTACCAAAACATGTTACTAGTTTCCAGCCACCCCAAAAATAATAAAAATAATAGTGGTAGATTGTTTTCCCTATTCAATCATTAACGTGGGTACCTCGACACGCTGTAATGATTAGCAAGTTTGGCTTATTACAACTGAGTATCGAGTTCGATTCTCACTAGGTACCCCATACTTTCGGTTTTGTGTCACATCTAAATGGCGCTTAGAAAATCAACTATTACAACTGAGTAGTGAGTTTAATCCTCACCTGGTAGTCCATTCTTTCGACCTTGTGCCACATCTAAAAGAGGCTCAGAAAACCACCACTAATTATACAATGCCGATTTCAAATAAATGCAATGTTATGAGGAATGAGAACAATAGGTACATAAATAAATGCAACTCGCTGTATAAATAACTAGCAGTATAACCCGGCGTTGCTCGGGTGTAATGAAACCTTTAAAATTAATCCATGGTCCTGGAGCTCAGACTCTTTGGATGTTGGCACGAAACACTAAAAACAATAGTTGTTTCCAGTTAAAGCGAAACCGTAGACTGAAAGAAAAATGAATGGATGTAATTCAAATTTTGATTTCCTCGTATCGATATCAAATAAGTTTTTTTCGTTGTAAACTGAATTTTGAAAGCTAAATAATTCCTCTGAGTAAATGGTATCATGGCTGAGACTAAGAACTACAATTATACCTACTTAGAGCCAAACCGGAAGCAAAAACTAAAATAAAAGGGCTGAAAAAATACATACAGGCAAATAAACAGACACACACACAAACATCTTGCCTTTTATATATATATATATATATATATATATATATATATATATTATCGATTTTCTACACTATTGTAAGAACTGCAACCTTGAAACTTCTGAATATCGTTTCTTATGTCTTTGTCTATGAGTGTATCAAATTTGATTAAAATCGGACCACTCCTTCTATAACGCGATTTTTTTCGATTATCGATTTTCGATATTTATTGGGGGTTCTTCGACACAAAACTTATCTAAGAACACTCGCAGACGCTTATAGTACAACTGTGTAAATTTTCAAGAAAATCGGTTCAGCCGTTTTGGAGTCTATGGGTAACGGACACACACACACAAAGTTCCATTTATAAATAAGTTTAGATTTAAATTGGATAGTAAAAAAATCAAGATGTTTATTTGATTGGTTAGTAAAGACTACTGTCTGTCCCATTATTTCAATTTTAAGTCATACATTTCGTTTATTTTTTGTTTTTCCTAAATTTAATGACGATTCATTTGACGACCTTTTGTACTGCAGTCAAACGTTATTGTAGAACGAGTTTAAAACTCTTGACCCTCAAAAAGTGCAACAAAAAAAAAATGGAGGACTTCGCCGAACCTGGAGTACCTTGGCATGGTGTAATGGTTAGCAAGCTTGTCTCGCTAAATTAACTACAACTGAATAGTGAGTTCGATCCTCACTGAGTGCCATCATACTTTCGGTCTTGTGCAACATTTAAGATAGGCTTAGAAAATCACTTCGGCAAACCGATTACCGATTTTGCATTTCTCGTATCCGCGTTGGACGCTCGAGCGAAATAACATTGTCCTGTGACTTACCCGGAAATGTTTCATTCTTATTGAAGTTATAAAACAGTAATTTAAGTGAGTGTTTCCATTTTTTTTTTCTTTTCGTTTTCAGCGATTTACATTCTACACACAAAAAAAAAAAGGAAACAAATGATTGTCTGTATTCTGTACTTCATTTTTTGGCGGGCATGTACGACCGGCACCCCCCCCCCCCCGCCTGTAATTTTTTGGGCTTTTCTATTTTATTTGATTTTATTCAGTACATTTTTATCGATTAGATTCTAAACTTTCACATTAGCACAAAAATAAAAAATAAAAATATTTAAACATTTTTACGTCATGCTCAGTTTCTCATACAACGTTCTCGTAAATCGATCCCCCATTTTGGAAACACTCACTCTGGGGTCGAGTAAAAGACAATGACGAGTTGTTACTTTTTTTTTTTTTCAAAATTTGTAGGAAATTAGTTTTTATTCAAAAATACTTACGGTGGTGGGTTTGTACAGGTCCGCCCATTTTTATTTATTTATTTATTTTTATTTTTTTTTTTTTTTTTTACTTGTGTTGTAAATAAAGCATGTTTGTTATTCACCCAAAGACTGGTATAAAATTATGAATATGCGATCAGTTATGATCATCGTAGAATTAAATATTTCAGAATACATGCAATGTTATACTGAAAGGAACAAAAAAAAACTGTTGTGTAAGTAATTGCAACTAGCTCAGTTGATGATTGAATAGTGAATACAATCTACCCCATTTTTTTTTTTTTTTTTTTTCCATATTTAGGCATTGTATTACTTTGGTGTTTTATCTTTTTTTTCTTTTTATTGCTATCAAATTAACGAGACTTGGACGGAAGTCAAACTTTATTGCAGAATTAATTTAAAATCTTAACCCACAAAAAAAAAAAATATGAGCGCTGCCAAACCAGTTACGCTTTTGCCTTTCTTGAATTCTCGATTTATTCTGTGTGAAATTGTATTACCCGGAAGAGTTTCTTTGTAAGTACAACGTTACGACACTTATTTGAGTGTTTCAGTTTTTGGTTTTATTTATTTATTTTTTGTTTTTTCTTGCAGCCAATTATGTTAGCAAATAATGCCCCCTTCTCTAATACAAAAACAAAAATAGACCAATATGAATCTATTAACATGCTGTATGTTTTTTTTGTTTTTATTATTTTTTTTATTTTTTTATTTTTTTTTTTGTAAATGCTTACTAATACATCCGTCTTCATCATTGACCTAATTCGTATCATCAATTTCGTCCTTACTTCACCTTCATTGGCCAGTTGGCTATTTAAACAGCGTGGAATAATGAGTCTTAGACGAGACGTGTGTAATAGTAAAATAATACCATTTGTGTGCTGGTGTTATACAGATTAAAAGAAACTGGGGCCCTTAGTACAAGAACGTATTTTCAGCGATGTATGGGAAAATTAGTTAAGTATAACTGTATTCCCTAAACCTTCCCATACCGAGGTAGAAAGCAACTTGACTGTACCATCAGGTACTACCTACAAGGTCTAAATTCCAGTGGTTCATAATGATGTCGAATATGCTCCTGTCTGACTGTGCAAGCTTATGCCGGGTGTTGTTGAAGATACCTTTCTCCACATATCGATAGCGTTTGTGTTTTTATCCTATTAACTAGCAGTATAACCCGGCGTTGGTCGGGTGTAATGAAAGCTTTAAAACTAATCCATGATCCTGGAGCTCAGACTCTTTGGACGTTGGCACGAAAGACTAAAAAGCAATAGTTGTTTCCAGATAAAGCGAAACCGTAGACTGAAAGAGAAAAATGAATGGATGTAAGTCTAATTTTGATTTTCTGGTATCGATGTCAAATAAGTTTTTTTCGTCGTAAACTGAATTTTGAAGGCTAAATAAGTCCTCTGAGTAAATGGTATCATGGCTGAGACTAAGAACTACAATTATACCTACTTAGAGCCAAACCGGAAGCAAAAACTAAAATAAAAGGGCTGAAAAAATACATACAGGCAGATAAACAGACACACACACACACAAACATCTTGCCTTTATATATAACGGTTGAAAAATTCCTAGCGTTCATTAGAACGTGAAAATGATCCAAAATGTAATTTTTTATGCGTTGTAATGTCATGGTCATTAAAAATAAGCACACACAATGTTTCAGATTTATTTAATCTGACATCTGACGATGATCTCTTTCCGAGATCATCTTCAGATCATTTGCCAACCGTTATATTTGGAGCAGACAAAAAATTTACAGTAATTTTTAGAAACACAGTTTTGCGGTTATTTTTTGTGACCATAACTCACATCCATGAAGATGATCTTGGAAGATATTGAAAGTACTTGGGTACCTTGAGAAATGAATGATAATAACATCTGTCAACGTTACAGCTCATTTCTGACATCTTTCAATTATAATACGCGAAAGATTATCCATAAGTATCAACGAATCTTATTCAAAATAAGCAAACACAATGTTTGCAATTTATTTAATCTGACATGTACTTATATATATATATATATATATATATATATATATAATGTTTTATTTGAGGGAAACTTAAATTTTTGATGTAATTCTTTTAGGAAAGTATGGCAACAATTATCACACAAAATATTTTAAACAATATGGCTTCAGATCATAAGGTAACGGGCTTTAATAGGTTTTTTTTAATCATATCACCACGAGCAAGGCGGTAACGCCACTGATGTGCAGGGGGCTACGTAAGAGTGAATAGATTGGAAAAGAGAAAGCCGAAAACCACAACCTAAACAGGGAACAAGGGATGAGCCTCTAAACCTGTTCAATAGACGTGGGTGGAGTGTGAACCGGGCGATAGTTTTGGTCTACATTTTGAATTGAAATCTGATATAGTCTGACAAAAAGAAAATCTTAACATATTAACATACAAAAATTATCATTTAACGTTTGAATATCAATAACATACTCCATGACCAGATGAATATATTTTTAGTCTTTTATATTTTTCATTGAATAATTATGAATGTCTAAAAGCACCACACCATATATATATATATATATATATATAGAATAAGTTCTCGCAAAAGTACTGTGCGAAGAGAAGTGGAAACAAGGAACAAAGGGAGGTGCCAAATAGACGTAAAACAGAACCTTCCTTCATTTCTTGCATAAGCCCAGTTACTTTGAGGACATAGATGATCATGATTTCCCACAATTTTCTTTTTTTTTTCTTTTTTTTTTTTTTTTCTTTTGTAGCGCTTAGCAGTTTTGGTGTCGGTATAGTATGTGTCCTACCTCAGTAAAAGTATATTTATAGATATATTCAATTATGTGTTGAATTTTTTTTTTTTTCATTTAATTCATTTTAATTTATTTGTGACCAGCAGTTAAATAACTACTTGTTAAACATACCAAGACAGCACTTTCAACTTGTAACTTGTAAACACAAAAAGCCTGCATCCTTTAATTGAAAGAAGTAATGCTAGCAGTATAGGCCGGCGTTGCTCGGGTGTAATGAAACCTTTAAAACTAATCCATGGTCCTGGAGCTCAGACTTTTTGGACGTTGGCATGAAAGACTAAAAAGCAATAGTTGTTTCCAATTAAAGCGAAACCGTAGAGTGAAAGAAAAATGAATGAATGTAAGTCAAATTTTGATTTCCTGGAATCGATATCAAATAAGTTTTTTTCGTTGTAAACTGAATTTTGAAGGCTAAATAAGTCCTCTGAGTAAATGGTATCATGGCTGAGACTAAGAACTACAATTATACCTGCTTAGAGCTGAACCCGAAGCAAAAACTAAAATAAAAGGGCTGAAAAAAATACAGACATATAGGCAGATAAACAGACACACACACAAACATCTTGCCTTTTTTACACACACACACACACACATATATATATATATATATATATATATATATATATTATCGATTTTCTGCACTATTGTAAGAACTGTAACCTTGAAACTTCTGAATATCGTTTCTTTTGTCTTTGTCAATGAGTGTATCAAATTTGATTAATATCGGACCACTCCTTCTATAACCCAATTTTTTTCGGTTATCGATTTTCGATATTCATCGGGGGTACCTCGACACAAAACCTAGCTAAGAACACTCGCAGGCGCTTATAGTACAACTGTAAATTTTCAAGAAAATCGGTTCAGCCGTTTCAGAGTCTATAGGCAACGGAAATACACACACAAAGTTCCATTTATTATATAAGTTTAGATTTAAATAACCTCTTTGCCATTATGACTACCATTATGAAGCCTTCATCTCGGCAAAATCTTAGATGCACTTCATAAAATGCGCATTGGTTCGTGTAATAAATTATAAACCGTATATTTATGCAAGTACAGTTACTGAAAATTATATCTGCTTATGTGAATGCCTCTACACTGCTATATAAGTATCAGAAGATATAAATCTTTGTCTTTCTAAATATTTCTCTTCAGGTTACAAACTCGGGTGCTTGTTGGTCTCCGCGACTTCTCAATTTATTAATTTTTAATGAATATCCGAACGATTTTGAATTGTTCTCAAATCAAAAATGTGGAGAAAAGAAGTCAACATTTTTCTTTTCTTAATCTGTGCGAATGTCGAAGAATGCTGAATCTTCGATCTTTTGATAGGCAATAAATCAATCATAGGTTTAATACTTTGGGATTAAGTTGCCTTCGCGATTTGAACCGCTCGAATTCTTTCCCATATTATCAAAGAAAGAAACTGACAGGGAAAGGAAAAAAGAAAGTATAGCGAAAGGAATGAAAAAATGGAAATAATTTATAGCAAAATATTTTTAAAAAAGTGCGGAAGGAAATGATAGCTGAAAAAGGGAAGGATCTGATAGCAAAAAAAAAAAAATAGAATAAATAAAGGGGAGGAAATGATGACGGAAAAAAAGGAATGAAATAAGGGAAGAAAATGATTGCGCGAAAAAGGAATAAAACAAGGGGAGGAAATGATGACGGGGGGAAAAAAATGAATAAAACACGGGTAGGAAATGATGACGGAAAGAAAAAAGGAATAAAACAAGGGGAGAAAACGACGGGGGGGGAAAAAAAAAGGAATAAAACAAGGGGAGGAAATGATGACGGAAAGAAAAAAAGGAATAAAACAAGGGGAGGAAATGACGGTGAAAAAAAAAAAAAAAAAGGAATAAACAAGGGGAGGAAATGATGACGGGAAAAAAAGGAATAATTTCTCTCTCTCTCTCTCTCTCTCTCTGTATATATATATATATATATATATATATATATATATATATATATAAACTGAACGTCTACCTACATCCCTCCCCAATCGAAACGGGATCAATGTCCACCTTTTTGACATTAGTGTATATGATAGCGATATTTAACTGTTGTTTTACTCTATTTATTAACTGAATGTAATTTTGTCATAAGATTTTCTTTCGATCTTAAATAGCCCGCCAAGAGTTGAGTATGTAAATTAACGAACGTAATGTAAAACAATTGATTTATCTGACTAATACCCACAACTGAGTTAATTGCTTTGACAAGGGAGGAGATTATGCTAAAAATAAGATAGTTGTTTTGTTTTTTGTTTTTTTTTTTCTTATCATTAGATTGTAGAAAAATGATTTTGTTTTTTTGTTGTTTTTTTTTTTAATCATATCACCACGAGCAAGGCGGTAACGCCACTGATGTGCAGGGGGCTACGTAAGAGTGAAAGGATTGAAAAAGAAAAAGCCGGAAACCACATCCTAAACAGGGAACAAGGGATGAGCCTCTACACCTGTACAATAGACGTGGGTGGAGTGTGAACCGGGCGATAGTTTAGTCTATCTACTCCAATTGAAAAAATAAAGAAAAGAGTGAGAAGATTGGAAAAGAGAAAGCCGGAAACCACATCATAAACAGGGAACAAGGGATGAGCCTCTTCACCTGTTCAATAGACGTGGGTGGAGTATGAACCGGGCGATAGTTTAGTCTATCTACTCCAATTGAGAGATATAAGTAATTTAAAGAACAGGTAGATTAAAACCCACTGCTCACGCATTTTCTTTTATAAAGAGTGCTCAGTACTAAGCAGAGTTTAATGTTTTCATTTTGTTGAAATGATTTATAAAAGTATTATATCACTAGAAAAAAACTTCATTTTTCAAAACAATATTGTTCTTCAGGTGATATTTTAAAATAAACCTATTTTATATTAAAATATGTAATTTCTATTTTATTTTAAAATATCAGTTGAAGAACAGCAACTGTATATATATATATATATATATATATATATATATTTCACTGATGTCAAAATTATTACAAAAATTAAGTAATAAGACACTATCAAAAAAAGCAAACATGCAGGAAGAGCTTTCATAGTTGATAGCAAAGACTACGTACTGGGCCGACGCGGCCTCGCTGCTGTCTCTTTTATAATGGAGAGGATTAAAAATAATTTCGAATTACTCCATTTCTTGAAATACAACTCCTGGAATTTAATATTAATTTTTATAATTTTTTTCCTCTTAATTTTATCATGTAATTGTTATCTATTTACATTATACTCGTTAGAAAAAAAGAATAGTACCTTAACATTGTTAGATTTAACTTCTATGAACATTGACTAAACTTAAATTAAATCCTCAAAACTATAAGTTTATATTATGCACCTGATGACTGCGTACTGCATGGAAGCCAGCCGTGACATCGGGGTAGGGGATATATATATATATATATATATATATATATATATACTAGCAGTATAGCCTGGCGTTGCTCGGGTATAATGAAAGCTTTAAAACTAATCCATGGTCCTGGAGCTCAGACTCTATGGACGTTGGCACGAAAGTCTAAAAAGCAATAGTTGTTTCCAGTTAAAGCGAAACCGTAGACTGAAAGAAAAATGAATGGATCTAAGTCAAATTTTGATTTCCTCGTATCGATATCAAATAAGTTTTTTTCGTCGTAAACTGAATTTCGAAAGCTAAATAAGTCCTTTGAGTAAATGGTATCATGGCTGAGACTAAGAACTACAATTATACCTACTTCGAGTCAAACCCGAAGCAAAAACTAAAATAAAAGGGCTGAAAAAACAGACATAGAGGCAGATAAACAGACACACACACGCACACAAACATTTTGCCTTTTATATATATATATATATATATATATATATATATATATATATTATCGATTTTCTGCACTATTGTAAGAACTGCAACCTTGAAATAATATTGTTTCTTATGTCTTTGTCTATGAGTGTATCAATTTTTATTAAAATCGGACCACTCCTTCTATAACCCAATTTTTTCTATTATCGATTTTCGATATTTATCGGAGGTACCTCGACACAAACCCTAGCTAAGAATACTCGCAGACGCTTAAATTAAGACGTGTAAATTTTCAAGAAAATCGGTTCAGCCGTTTCGGAGTCTATTGGTAACGGACACACAGACAAAGTTCCATTTATAAATAAGTTTACATATAATGTTTGTCGCTTGCGGCTATATAGCGT
This sequence comes from Ascarosepion bandense, assembly GCA_037127315.1. Taxonomy (NCBI): domain Eukaryota; kingdom Metazoa; phylum Mollusca; class Cephalopoda; order Sepiida; family Sepiidae; genus Ascarosepion; species Ascarosepion bandense. The sequence continues at coordinate 4,440,753 of JBBBDQ010000166.1, read as the reverse complement.
TGAAACACCGGGTTCCCTACGATTACTGAAGTTAAGCAGTGTCGAGCGTAATCAATACGTAGTTGGGTGACTGCTTGGGAATATCAGGTTCTGTAAGGTTGGATGTGCATGTGGTGTAATGGATAACGGCTCGAAATTGTTAATCGGAGGGGCTGAATTTCCGTTGAGTCCATTATATTCACTTGCGAACAAATACCCTTGGGGAAGGCATGAATCTACCTTTCATCCACAGCTATGGACTAATTAGTAAGTCTTATATCAATAAAACTATTTTCTACAAAAAAAAAATGTAAAAAGTTTTTACTCTTTTTTTAAATAACTCTACAAAGGGCCGATAAACCGTAACAAAACTAATCAATAGTGTGCGTGTGTGAATAGCTGGACAGGACTTAACAATCTAATGAACATTTTAAATCTAGTTCAATTAAATTCCTCTTTCACTGAATGTTCTACGGGATGCTATGCATACTGTCTGATGTTACACGAAATTTCGTCTGAAAGTGTCATATTAGTTAATGTTTGCTTAAGTTTTCAAGTGTCTTGCGTACATCTGGTAATTTTTTGAATTTACCATATTTTTTTAAGTGTTGCTAATTGCAAACCAACTTTGAATTGTTCTAAAAAAAAAAAAAAAAAAAAAGAGATAACGTAACAAAAATAAAAACTGCAAATAAAAGAATTCATGGCGCTATTAGGTAAATCGACTCCTGAAAACAAGATCAGTTATTTAAGTGCCATACGTGATACACGCTTTGGGTGATCATGTCTCGAAAGAGACATGACTGACTGGGCAGAAGATTATCCTGCAATAGGTTGCCATTACTTTCTGCGGTAGACTGGTTGCAAATCAATTCTATAGAACCTAATCTGTCCTGCTATTCAACGCATAGCTGTAGGAAGAAGTGGTGGATTATATTAATAAGTAGTAATTAGTGAGGGGGGGTCAATTTACTACTTCATGACAATATAAAACAGATCCCCCACTTTATGCCCAGTAGAAACGTTGATTATGCTTCCAACTATTATATTCAGTCAGTTAAGTGCCACATGTGATACATGCTTTGGGCGATCATCTCTCGAAAGAGACATGACTGACTGGGCAGAAGATTATCCCGCAGTAGTTTGCCATTACTTTCTGCGGTAAACCGGTTGCCAGCCAAGGCTATAGAAGCCAATCTGTCCTGATATTTAACCCATAACTGGAGGGAAGAGACTAATACCTTTCCCAAAGGTATTTGCGCCTATGTGAATGCAAAGAATTTAACTGAAATTCGAACTCGTCACCCCGATTTTTCGTTCCGAGTTGATATCCACTGCACCACAACGCACATCCGAAGATCAGTCAGTTAAATGCCATACGTGATACACGCTTGGGCGATCATGTCTCGAAAGAGACATGACTGATTGGGCAGAAGATTATCCTGCAGTAGGTTGCCATTGCTTTCTGCGGTAGACTGGTTGCCGACCAAGGCTATAAAACCCAATCTGTCGTATTATTTAACCCATAACTGGAAGGAATAGACGGATTAATACCTTTCCCAAGGGTATTTGCGCGTAAGTAGATGCAATGAATTCAGCTGGAATTCGAACTCGGCTTCCCGATTTCTCGTTCCGAGTCGATATCCACTGCACCACAACGCACATATTTCTTAAAAAGGAAAACTCGCAACATTCATAATTTCAAACATAATCTGAGTTACGCTAATATCTTGGGACATAAACGCCTTGGTACGCAGTTGTCTTGGGCGCAACTGTCCTAGTATCCGTTTCAATAGATATAAATTTAATGTGTCTCTCTGAAGTGATGTATGGCGGCATTTCCATAAATAAAAGATTGAATTATACGTATGTGAGTGAGATTTATTGAAGATCCTTTAGCCTGGTGGGTAACTGTAGAATGTGTTGGGCCAGAATTCATATCGAATGTTTCTTTTTGCCTTTCGAATCCGCATTCGAAACCACTAACCCACCCAACATAAGCTCCAGCAACGAGCACCTGTGCCAGTGTAAAATATATCATTATCTTGGTCCCATCAAGCTTCTTTTATGTCTTTTGAGGGTGTAGGCGATCATGGCCTTCCACGTCTCCCTATCCCTGGTGGCTCTTAGCACGCTTTCTCCTTTTACACCATGCAACCCCGTTCTGTCATCCACTAGCTGAAGCCCATCAATCTAGAATGTAAATGCATAAAAACTAGCAAGGCCACAAAATGAGGGATCAGTTTATCTACTGATTATAATATAGAATTGATCCCCCATTTTATACCCACATTATTATTTCTTATAAATAGTTGGCATATATATTCTGCTTCTATGTGCCCTATCCTTTCAGGATGTAGGCGATCATGGCTTTCCACACCTCCCTATCCCTGGTGGCTCTTTGCACACTGTCTCCTGTTACACCACGCAACCCCTGTTTTGTCATCCACCCGCTTAGGCCAGTCAAATACGATATATTTTCACTGCTATATTGAAGAACTGACATCACATAGCAATCCAGTACTCACTTCTTTGTTTCTAACGAAATTGTCCTGTCCCTTAATACTCTACTCAGTTTCTGAAATGTGTCCTTCGCTACCGGTAGTGTGCAAAAGTATTAGGACAGGGGTGATTTTCCTAAAAACCTCACTGAAATTCAAATACAGAGTGAAAAGCCAAGTAAATTGCTAATAAATATTGATTATTTAACACTAAGTGTAAAAGAAAGGTATCAAAAAAATGTTATATTTAATTTTTTCCTATTTTCTATTAAACAATTTATTTTGAAACTACTCATTATTCTATTATCCTTGGATATGACTGACTTTTTCTTATCCCCCCTCTCAAATTAAGCAGTAAATAAACGCAGAGAGAAAAGTGTTGAACATCAAATCTTACGAAAATCAGAGACTGATCAGTTTCATAAATTTTTAAGCTTATAAAGAGGGGGTGCAACCGAGGAGGCCAGCCAAAATTGAAGGAAGAGCTTGGCCCGTTCTCTACCCCCCCCCACCCCGTAGTAGCGTTACTGGACATATTTTGTTAAATCTTTGCCATAATATTATTAGGTTTCCACGCGAGTCTTTAAATATACAGTACTGTGCAAAAGTATTAGGACAAGAACTATTTTATCTTTTATGAGGCATCAAAATAAAGTTTAAAATCACCTCTGTTCTAACACTTTTGCACACTACCGTTAGTGTGCAAAAGTACTAGGACATGGGTTATTTTCCTAAAAACCTCACTGAAATTCAAATACAGAGTGAAAAGCCAAGTAAATTGCTAATAAATATTGATTATTTAACACTAGGTGTAAAAGAAAGGTATCAAAAAGAAGTTATATTTAATTTTTTCCTATTTTCTATTAAACATGTTATTTTGAAACTACTCTATTGAACATATATGGGATATTTTGGATAAAAAAATTGATAAATCTAATGTTACTTCGCAAGACACACTTTGGGAAAAAAATAAAATCTGCTTGGCAGGAGATACCATTAGATGCGTTGAAGAAGCTTGTGACGTCAATGCCCGACAGAATGAAGGTTGTGATCAAAGCAAAAGGTTATTATATTAAATTTATTTTGTAACAAGTACTTTTTTCTTGTTAAAGCACTTATTGAGTAAATCAAATAAAATTACTTTAATTAAATTGTTTATTTTCTGTCAATATGCCTCATGAAAGATAAAATAGTTCTTGTCCTAATACTTTTGCACAGCACTGTATTTTCAATTTATATGCCATTTTAAATGGGTATCAGATCATAACTTACAAAATCTACAAAAAACCAATCACCCGCTTTATATCCAGTCAAATCTTATTTTTAATGTAGCAATTGGAGTAGATAGATCTATCGCCCGGTTCACACTCCACCCACGTCTATTGAACAGGTTAAGAGGCTCATCCCTTGTTCCCTGTTTAGGATGTGGTTTCCGGATTTATCTTTTCCAATCTTTCCACTATTATGTAGCCCTCTGAACATCAGTGGCGTTACCGCCTTGCTCGGGGTGATACGATTAAAAAAAAAAAAAAAAAGGTCATATAAACGAGATAAAATACTGATTTCTTAAGACCTCACGAAAAGATTTTTAATAAGATTGCTCGAATATTCAGGTGGGTCGTCGAAAATAAACCAAAGATTACAAAGCAGACAAAACATCTACTCAAATATGGGTATCCAGTAAAAAAAAGTATCGTTTTCAAAAGTGAGAAAATATGTCTGACTAATAAATTATATATCCATATTATAAGAAAAGAATTCACGCTAACCAGAATAGACGTTATAGCATATTCGTAATCGATGTTCTTATTAATAAAATCGGTAACAATTGTTCATTCCTGTAGATATATAATAGAATTTCGCTACAAGTGTTTCGAGTACCTACGTGACGGTAAGAAGTTGTTTATGAAGATCTCGTAGCAATGACTGAGTGGGCGTGTCAGGAACTGAATATGCGATGTCAGTGCTTAAGGCTCTGACTCGGTGGCGCCAAGTGAAAACAGGTATGGAGGAGGAGGAAGAGCAGCAGAGGTGGGGATGATCAGGCCAGCGATGATTTGCCGACAAGAATCCAGGGCGATAGAGAGGAATTGGTGGAATAGCGTTAGGGAAAAAAAAAAACGTAAAAGGAATGAAAATTTAAGAAAAATGAAAGAAAAATTGTGTGTAAACAAAAAAGAAAAGAAGGAATACGAGAAGAAAGATTTGGAAAACATGAATAAGGAGGGATACTGGTAAAAAATGGAGAGGAAAAATACGTAAATGGAAGCCGAAAAGGAAAAAGAAAGCAAAGAACGAAGATATAAAGAGGACGAGCGGAAAAGAAAAAGAAATTAATGTAGTTACGTTTCCAGCAGTTGACCTAAGAACATCTTCAGATTATAGCTCTAGTATATATATATATATATATATATATATATATATATATATATATATTCAAAATAATAACTAAATAGACTCTGCAAGTATCTAAATCTTAAATTTATACTAAGATAAACTTTAAGAAAAACCAATAACAAACAGAACCTAATTCCGTTACAATCCGGCGCACTAAGGCGTTGGATAAGAGGGGGGAAAAAAAAGAAATCCTCGGAATAAAGACAAGACATACGATACTCCGCAGTAAAGAAAAAAAACCCAAACGGAACCAACCACAAAAAAGAAAAAGTGCTCGATACAAAGTACAAACGAAATGCAAAATTACAAACGAAATGCAAAAGTAGAGCAAAGACACACAAAGAATCTCAAGATAGCCAAAACCTACCGCGGTTTCACACTTTAAACCGCGGTAGGTTTTGGCTATCTTGAGATTCTTTGTGTATATATATATATATATATTTTAATCGTTTCACCCCAAGCAAGGCGGTACCACCACTGGTGTGCAGGGGGCTATATTAGAGAGGAGTGAAAGTTTAAGCAGGGAAAGAGCGAAAAGAAAGACGAACCAGTTACTGTGAGTGTCAGAGAAAGGGCAAGAGAAGAATGGGAATAACAGTGTGAAGACTGTTGCGAGGGTAAAGTGAGAAAAGAAAAGAATAAGATATACGAGGTGATGGGGAAAGGATTAGAGAAGGACTGGAGTCATGTGAACAAGAGATGGGAATTGACATTGCATTTAAACTCTTTGAGATTGTAACTGTCAGGGAAGCAAGACTACGTAAGGGAGTTCCACAGGCGGGAAGGGTGAGAAAGGAAGCTGCCGGAGTAGAAGTGGCGGCTGCATTCAGTTGATTTGACTGTAAAAGGGTGACACCTTGTTGCCAATCTGATTGCACGAGTAAATTCTTGTGGAAGGAGCATCAGTGGGCTAAGCTCGTCAGGGCAGAAGCCATGAAAATATTTGTAGAATAGACAGAGAGAAGCCACATCCCGCCGGTGAGAAGATGGCTGGAGTCTTTAAAGAATATGTTTAACCCTTTGAGCATTCTTTTGTTTGACGTCGAAGTGACATCTACTGATTTTGTGTAATCTAAATCTAAACTTATTTATAAATGAAACTTTGTCTGTGTGTCCGTTACCTATAGACTCCGAAACGACTGAACCGATTTTCTTAAAAATTTACACAGTTGTACTATAAGCGTCTGCGAGTGTTCTTAGTTAGGTTTTATGTCGAGGTACTCCCCGATAAATATCGAAAATCGATAATCGAAAAAATCTGGTTATAGAAGGAGTGGTCCTATTTTAATCAAATTTGATACACTCATAGACAAAGACATAAGAAGCAATATTCAGAAGTTTCAAGGTTGCAGTTCTTACAATAGTGCAGAAAATCGATAAAACATATATATATAAGGCAAGATGTTTGTGTGTGTGTCTATTATCTGCCTGTATGTCTGTATTTTTTTTTTTTTTCAGCCCTTTTATTTTAGTTTTTGCTTCGGGTTTGGCTCTAAGTAGGTATAATTGTAGCTCTTAGTCTCAGCCATGATACCACTTATTTAGCCTTAACAATTCAGTTTACGACGAAAACACTTATTTGATATCGATACCAGGAAATCAAAATTAGACTTACATCCATTCATTTTTCTCTTTCAGTCTACGGTTTCGCTTTATCTGGAAACAACTATTGCTTTTTAGTCTTTCGTGCCAACGTCCAAAGAGTCTGAGCTCCAGGATCATGGATTAGTTTTAAAGCTTTCATTACACCCGAACAACGCCGGACTATACTGCTAGTAGCTCTTTCTGATATTTGGTTTTATTGAATTTTCTTTATTACAATTCTAGTATAATATATTTTTTCTTCGTTTTCTCATCCTGTTTCTTTGCTTCTTTTTTCTTCTAATGCTATGGGTTAAATAACAGGACAGATTGGGTTCTATAGCCTTGGTCGGCAAACAGTCTACCGCAGAAAGCAATGGCAACCTACTGCGGGATAATCTTCTGCCCAGTCAGTCATGTCTCTGTCGAGACATGATCGCCCAAGCGTGTATCACGTATGGCACTCAACTGAATGTCTTTAATCTATAATTGCTTCTCCTCGCGTCCGTTTCTCTACGATTAATGAAAGTGAAATTTTGCTTATAATTTTCAAGTTTCCGTTACAAAAAAATATCAATCTGTTATAGTGGAACATCCTGCCATCCCCGAGAATAGAATGCTCTACTTTATAAAAAACATTAACGAGTGGGACGAACAGGAAAAAGTCTTAGGCGAAGGCATACACACTTCGATAGTCGGTTCCGCTCCAACCTGTGGCTTGTCTATATGTGTATTATTGTTAATTGTACCTTAGTACAATCAATCTGGTATATCTTATTCCTGGTGTTGTCCCATTCTTCAAATGATCATTTTATACTGTATTCCTTTTCGGGATATATCACAATCCAATGCGTCTTCTGACTTTATGTATGTACGAATTTCAATAAAAGTTTAAATTTAAATATATGACTGATAGAGATTTCTTAAACTCTTAGCTAATTTAGCTTGGGGAGAAACGGTAGAAGGCTGCATTATTGAGCCAGTATTCAAATAGTATGCTTTTGAATTGGCATCAAAACCATCCTTTTGTGCCTAATCTCTCGCAACGAACACCCGTGTCGGTGTAAAATATATTATTTATATTATTCCAATCAAACTTAAATCCATTTTTTTCGTAGCGATTAACACAATTTCAATAATTTTTCTCGGAAATGATCTTTGGTAGCCTTGCAGAATAACCGAATGTTCGCATCTTTTTTTTTTCTTTTTTTTTCTTTTTTTTCTTTTTTTTCTTTTTTTCTTTTTTTCTTTTTTTTTCTTTTTTTTCTTTTTTTTTCTTTTTTTTTTTTTCATCTTTTTCACACAAAGTCCGGCAATGAAGCCACTAAGATGCAAGAGGTTATTGTGTGTAAAAGAGATGACTTACCTCGTGTGACAAAGTAAAGGGATTGTGTAGACGGTGGTCTTCCGTAGCTATCCTATACCCAGCTAAACCCTTTCACAACTCTAGCACTCATGAACAATTTGAACATTCACCACAAGAACCCATCCATCACCTCCCAATCCTTCACGCACCAAAATGCCACATGTTTACAAGGGACAGCAAAACGAAAAAGTAATATGGCCGTCTTAACACCTTATTTTAAGAAAGACACACTCTCGGCGCTCGAAGAATTGGCAGGAGTGGTTGGGCATTTGCAAATTTTTTGCGAGATCAGCTTTGCAAGGGAGAAAAATGAGAAATAGATTGAAAGTACTTGGATACCTTGAGAAATTAATGATAATAACACATGTCGACGTTACAGCTCGTTTCTGACATCTTTCAATTAAACTACGCTAAAGAATATCCGTGAGTATGAACGGATTTTATTAAAAATAAGTAGACACAATGTTTGCAATTTATTTAATCTAACATATCTAAAAGAAAATTTGCTGCCTAAATACACAAAAATACACACACACACACACACACACACACACATATATATATATATATAGTGGCAGTAAAGTTGCTATACAATTATTTATAAGGGAAATTATCAAAGTTTCCATTTTTGCAAAGAAAACGAGAAATAGCGATAATTCAAGCAATTTATTCAAGATGCATATGTAGACTCAAGCCGTCAGAACTATTTGTTTGGTGTTGTTGAAGTGTTCTCTCACGTTGTAGAGAATACATTGAAGTACGTTACTTGCACTTCGAAGAGTGTCAGTAATTAATTTACTATTGCTTACTATAGCATTTTATTGTTATAAACCAGGACCATTTTAATAATAAATTTCTGAACTGTTGATTAATTGCTTTATATTAGTTGTTATTGTAAGTAACTGTATACTGAAATATATAAAGGTGTACAAAATAATGGAAAACACCTGGTAGCATAATTTGGAAAATTTTGTTAACTTGTCAAAAGCTTATCTATTTAATATTAGCTGTACTTAGTTTTTTGGTTTTTGTTTGGTATTTTTTGTTTTGTATTTTTTTTTTCGATAAAATTGTTTTTTCTCATATATCATTATATGTTCTGACTCTTTATCTTAAGGAACTTATTTAGTTCCTTAAGATAAAGTCAGAACTATTTAAGTGATCAACTTCATCCTATGGTTCTGGAACTGGTTCTGGGTGGGGGGGCATCTTTCAGGATAATAATGCACCCATTCATACTGTTGAAGTTGTAGCTGAATGGTACCAGGAACATTCTAGTGAAATAGAACATTTTATCTGGCCACCACAATCCCCAGATTCCAACAACATTGAACATTTTGGGGTCATTTTAGAAGAAAAACAAGTGAGGAATCAATTTTTATTGAAAGAATTGGATGGTGTTTTAGCTGAAGAATGAATAAAATTTCTTGTGGAAACAATTCAAACTTTGTACGAGTCGATCCCACGCAGAATTCAGGTTGTAATTTCTGTCAAAGGCGGTCCAACCCCATATTGACATAAATTTGCTTTAAATTTTCAGGTGTTTCCATTACTTTATATATAAACAAATAGCTAGCTACCCAGGTTTAAACCGTAAGGTCTTCTCAGGCAAATGAATATATATATTTAGAGAGAGAGAGAGAGAAAGAGTCATCCGCAGACAGATCCACCTCGCTGTATTTCAGCTCATCAGTACGGTTTAAACTTCGGTCGTTTCCCAACCCAGGATTGAAACCCGACCGAATTGGCGTCAGTCGGCGATTCTACCCTTAGGCCACGAGCGTCCAGTAGAAGGCAGGCTTTTTAGCGCGTATATATATATATATATATCGCCTCAAGCAAGGCAGTTTACTGCCACTGGTGTGCTGGGGGTTACATAGGAGAAAAGTTATGGGAAAGAGTGACAGGTGAAAGGGGGTGTCAGGAAGTGGGTAAGAGAAGGATGAGAATACTGATGAGTGGAGTGGATGGAGAAAGGAGCATGAGAGAGGATGCACAGAGATTACTATTGACTTTACATTTATATAGTTTGAGATTGTAGCTGTCGGAGAATTTAGTGCTTAACCGTGAAAGTATTTAATGCCAAGTTTGTTACTTTCAGCGGTTATTACTGATTACAAGCAACAATAAATAACAACATTGAACAAAAAATAGGCATATAATAGGTATATGATCAAAAAACTAAAGAAAATAGGCATATATAAGAAGATCGAAAACTAAAGAAAATAGGCATATAATAGGCATATGATCGAAAAACTAAAGAAAATAGGCATATAATAGGCATAAGATCGAAAAACTAAAGAAAATAGGCATATGATCGAAAACTAAAGAAAATAGGCATATGATCGAAAACTAAAGAAAATAGGCATATGATCGAAATCCAAAGAAAATAGGCATATGATCGAAAAACACAAAGAAAATAGGCATATGATCGAAAACTAAAGAAAAATAGGCATATGATCGAAAAACTAAAGAAAATAGGCATATGATCGAAAACTAAAGAAAAATAGGCATATGATCGAAAAAACTAAAGAAAATAGGCATATGATCGAAAACTAAAGAAAATAGGCATATGATCGAAAAACTAAAGAAAATAGGCATATGATCGAAAAACTAAAGAAAATAGGCATATGATCGAAAACTAAAGAAAATAGGCATATGATCGAAAATTCAAAGAAAATAGGCATATGATCGAAAACTAAAGAAAATAGGTACATATGATCGAAAACTAAAGAAAATAGGCATATGATCGAAAAACTAAAGAAAATAGGCATATGATCGAAAACTAAAGAAAATAGGCATATGATCGAAAACTAAAGAAAATAGTATATGATCGAAAACTAAAGAAAAATAGGCATATGATCGAAAACTAAAGAAAAAGGCATATGATCGAAAACTAAAGAAAATAGGCATATGATCGAAACTAAAGAAAATAGGCATATGATCGAAAAACTAAAGAAAATAGGCATATGATCGAAAACTAAAGAAAATAGGCATATAATAGGCATATGATCGAAAACTAAAGAAAATAGGCATATAATAGGCATATGATCGAAAAACTAAAGAAAATAGGCATATAATAGGCATATGATCGAAAACTAAAGAAAATAGGCATATAATAGGCATATGATCGAAAAACTAAAGAAAATAGGCATAATAGGCATATGATCGAAAACTAAAGAAAATAGGCATATAATAGGCATAGTGATCAGAAAACTAAAGAAAATAGGCATATAATAGGTATATGATCGAAAAATCAAACCAAAGAAAATAGGCATATAATAGGCATATGATCGAAAACTAAAGAAAAATAGGCATATAATAGGCATATGATCGAAAACTAAAGAAAATAGGCATATAATAGGTATATGATCGAAAACTAAAGAAAATAGGCATATAATAGGCATATGATCGAAAACTAAAAGAAAATAGGCATATAATAGTATACATGATCGAAAACTAAAGAAAATAGGCATATAATAGGCATATGATCGAAAACTAAAGAAAAATAGGCATATGTAATAGGCATATGATCGAAAACTAAAGAAAATAGGTATAATAGTAAGTATGATCGAAAACTAAAGAAATAGGCATATTAGCATATGATCGAAAACTAAAGAAAATAGGTATAATAGGCATATGATCGAAAACTAAAGAAAATAGGCATATAATAGGCATATGATCGAAAACTAAAGAAAATAGGCATATAATAGGGCATATGATCGAAAACTAAAGAAAATAGGCATATAATAGGCATATGATCGAAAACTAAAGAAAATAGGCATATAAGAGACATGATCGAAAACTAAGAAAATAGGCATTATAGGCATATGATCGAAAACTAAAGAAAATAGGCATATAATAGGCATATGATCGAAAACTAAAGAAAATAGGCATATAATAGGCATATGATCGAAACTAAAGAAAATAGGCATATAATAGGCATATGATCGAAAACTAAAAGAAAATAGGCATATAATAGGCATATGATCGAAAACTCAAAGAAAATAGGCATATAATAGGCATATGATCTATGTAACCAAAGAAAATAGGCATATAATAGGTATATGATCGAAACTAAAGAAAATAGGCATATAATAGGTATATGATCGAAAACTAAAGAAAATAGGCATATAATAGGCATATGATCGAAAACTAAAGAAAATAGGCATAATAGGCATATGATCGAAAAACTAAAGAAAATAGGCATATAATAGGTATATGATCAGGAAAAACTAAAGAAAATAGGCATATAATAGGTATATGATCGAAAACTAAAGAAAATAGGTATATAATAGGCATATGATCGAACCAAAGAAAAATAGGCATATAATAGGCATATGATCGAAAACTAAAGAAAATAGGCATATAATAGGCATATGATCGAAAAACTAAAGAAAATAGGCATATAATAGGCATATGATCGAAAACTAAAGAAAATAGGCATATAATAGGCATATGATCGAAAACTAAAGAAAATAGGCATATGATCGAAAACTAAAGAAAATAGGCATATAATAGGCATATGATCGAAAACCAAAGAAAATAGGCATATAATAGGCATATGATCGAAAACTAAAGAAAATAGGCATATAATAGGCATATGATCGAAAAACTAAAGAAAATAGGCATATAATAGGTAGCATATGAGGAAAACTAAAGAAAATAGGCATATAATAGGCATATGATCGAAAACTAAAGAAAATAGGCATATAATAGGCATATGATCGAAAAAACTAAAGAAAATAGGCATATAATAGGCATATGATCGAAAACTAAGAAAATAGGCATATAATAGGCATATGATCGAAAACTAAAGAAAATAGGCATATAATAGGCATATGATCGAAAAACTAAAGAAGGCATATAATAGGCATATGATCGAAAACCAAAGAAAATAGGCATATAATAGGCATATGATCGAAAACCAAAGAAAATAGTACATAATAGGCATGATCGAAAACTAAAGAAAACTAGGCATATAATAGGCATATGATCGAAAAACTAAAGAAAATATGACTATAATAGGCATATGATCGAAAACTAAAGAAAATAGGCATATAATAGGCATATGATCGAAAACCGAAAATAGGCATATAATGACATATGATCGAAAACTAAAGAAAATAAGAGCACATATAATAGTATATGATCGAAAACTAAAGAAAATAGACATATAATAGGCATATGATCAACTAAAAGAAATAGGCATATAATGAGCATATGATCGAAAACTAAAGAAAATAGGCATATAATAGGCATATGATCGAAAACTAAAGAAAATAGGCATATATGCATATGATCGAAAACTAAGAAAATAGGCATATAATAGGCATATGATCGAAAAACTAAAGAAAATAGGCATATAATAGGCATATGATCGAAAACTAAAGAAAATAAACATATAATAGGCATATGATCGAAAAACAGAAAATAGGCATATAATAGGCATATGATCGAAAACTAAAGAAAATAGGCATATAATAGGCATATGATCAACTAAAGAAAATAGGCATATAATAGGCATATGATCGAAAACTAAAGAAAATAGGCATATAATAGGCATATGATCGAAAACTAAAGAAAATAGGCATATAATAGGCATATGATCGAAAACTAAAGAAAATAGGCATATAATAGGCATATGATCGAAAAACAGAAAAATAGGCATATAATAGGCATATGATCGAAAACTAAAGAAAATAGGCATATAATAGGCATATGATCAAGCAAGAAAGTAGGCATATAATAGGCATATGATGAAAACTAAAGAAAATAGGCATATAATAGGCATATGATCGAAAACTAAAGAAAATAGGCATATAATAGGCATATGATCGAAAACTAAAGAAAATAGGCATATAATGAGCATATGATCGAAAACTAAAGAAAATAGGCATATAATAGGCATATGATCGAGAAACTAAGAAAATAGGCATATAATAGGCATATGATCGAAAACTAAAGAAAATAGGCATATAATGACATATGATCGAAAACTAAAGAAAATAGGCATATAATAGGCATATGATCGAAAACTAAAGAAAAATAGGCAACATAATAGGCATATGATCGAAAACTAAAGAAAATAGGCATATAATAGGCATATGATCAGAAAACTAAAAGAGAAAATAGGCATATAATAGGCATATGATCGAAAACTGAAAAATAGGCATATAATAGGCATATGATCGAAACTAAAGAAAATAGGCATATAATGAGCATATGATCGAAAACTAAAGAAAATAGGCATATAATAGGCATATGATCGAAAACTTAAAATAGGCATATAATAGGCATATGATCGAAAACTAAAGAAAATAGGCATATAATAGGCATATGATCCGAAAACTAAAGAAAATGAGGCATATAATAGGCATATGATCGAAAACTAAAGAAAATAGGCATATAATAGGCATATGATCGAAAACTAAAGAAAATAGGCATATAATAGGCATATGATCGAAAACCTAAGAAAAATAGGCATATAATAGGCATATGATCGAAAACTAAAGAAAAATAGGCATATAATAGGCATATGATCGAAAACTAAAGAAAATAGGCATATAATAGGCATATGATCGAAAACTAAAGAAAATAGGCATATAATAGGCATATGATCGAAAACTAAAGAAAATAGGCATATAATAGGCATATGATCGAAAACTAAAGAAAATAGGCACTATGTGACATATGATCGAAAACTAAAGAAAATAGGCATATAATAGGCATATGATCGAAAACTAAAAGAAAATAGGCATATAATAGGCATATGATCGAAAACTAAAGAAAAAATAGGCATATAATAGGCATATGATCGAAAACTAAAGAAAATAGGCATATAATGACGCCGGTCGAAAACTAAAGAAAATAGGCATATAATAGGCATGCATGATCGAAAACTAAAAGAAAATAGGCATATAATAGGCATATGATCGAAAACTAAAGAAAATAGGCATATAATAGGCATATGATCGAAAACTAAAGAAAATAGGCATATAATGAGCATATGATCGAAAACTAAAGAAAATAGGCATATAATAGGCATATGATCGAAAACTAAAGAAAATAGGCATATAATAGGCACTATGATCGAAGCAAAGAAAATAGGCATATAATAGGCATATGATCGAAAACTAAATAGGCATATAATAGGCATATGATCGAAAACTAAAGAAAATGCGGCATATAATAGGCATATGATCAGAAAACTAAAGAAAATAGGCATATAATAGGCATATGATCAGAAAACTAAAGAAAATAGGCATATAATGAGCATATGATCGAAAACTAAAGAAAATAGGCATATAATAGGCATATGATCGAAAACTAAAGAAAATAGGCATATAATAGGCATATGATCGAAAACTAAAGAAAATAGGCATATAATAGGCATATGATCAAAAACTAAAGAAAATAGGCATATAATAGGCATATGATCGAAAACTAAAAGAAAATAGGCATATAATAGGCATATGATCGAAAACTAAAGAAAATAGGCATATAATAGGCATATGATCGAAAACTAAAGAAAATAGGCATATAATAGGCATATGATCGAAAACTAAAGAAAATAGGCATATAATAGGCATATGATCGAAAACTAAAGAAAATAGGCATATAATAGGCATATGATCAAAAACAGAAACTAAAGAAAATAGGCATATAATAGGCATATGATCGAAAACTAAAGAAAATAGGCATATAATAGGCATATGATCGAAAACTAGAAAATAGGCATATAATAGGCATATGATCGAAAACTAAAGAAAATAGGCATATAATAGGCATATGATCGAAAACTAAAGAAAATAGGCATATAATAGGCATATGATCGAAAACTAAAAGAAAAATAGGCATATAATAGGCATATGATCGAAAACTAAAGAAAATAGGCATATAATAGGCATATGATCGAAAACTAAAGAAAATAGGCATATAATAGGCATATGATCGAAAACTAAAGAAAATAGGCATATAATGGAAAACATGATCGAAAACTAAAGAAAATAGGCATATAATAGGCATATGATCGAAAACTAAAAAATAGGCATATAATAGGCATATGATCGAAAACTAAAGAAAATAGGCATATAATAGGCATATGATCAAAAACTAAAGAAAATAGGCATATAATAGGCATATGATAGAAACTAAAAGAAAATAGGCATATAATAGGCATATGATCGAAAACTAAGAAAATAGGCATATAATGAGCGCAAGTCGAAAACTAAAGAAAATAGGCATATAATAGGCATATGATCGAAAACTAAAGAAAATAGGCATATAATAGGCATATGATCGAAACTAAAAATAGGCATATAATAGGCATATGATCCGAAAACTAAAGAAAATAGGCATATAATAGGCATATGATCGAAAACTAAAGAAAATAGGCATATAATAGGCATATGATCGAAAACTAAAGAAAATAGGCATATAATAGGCATATGATCAGAAACTAAAAATAGGCATAATGGCATATGATCGAAAACTAAAGAAAATAGGCATATAATAGGCACTATGATCGAAAACTAAAGAAAATAGGCATATAATAGGCATATGATGTAACTAAAGAAAATAGGCATATAATAGGCATATGATCGAAAACTAAAGAAAATAGGCATATAATAGGCATATGATCGAAAACTAAAGAAAATAGGCATATAATAGGCATATGATCAGAAAACTAAGAAAATAGGCATATAATAGGCATATGATCGAAAACTAAAGAAAATAGGCATATAATGAGCATATGATCGAAAACTAAAGAAAATAGGCTATAATGAGCATATGATCGAAAACTAAAGAAAATAGGCATATAATAGGCATATGATCGAAACTAAAGAAAATAGGCATATAGTAATATGATCGAAAACTAAAGAAAATAGGCATATAATAGGCATATGATCGAAAACTAAAGAAAATAGGCATATAATAGGCATATGATCGAAAACTAAAGAAAATAGGCATATAATAGGCATATGATCGAAAACTAAAGAAAATAGGCATATAATAGGCATATGATCGAAAACTAAAGAGAAAATAGGCATATAATAGGCATATGATCGAAAACTAAAGAAAATAGGCATATAATAGGCATATGATCGAAAACTAAAGAAAATAGGCATATAATAGGCATATGATCGAAAACTAAAGAAAATAGGCATATAATAGGCATATGATCGAAAACTAAAGAAAATAGGCATATAATAGGCATATGATCAGAAAACTAAAGAAAATAGGCATATAATAGAGCTTATGATCAGCTAAAGAAAATAGGCATATAATAGGCATATGATCGAAAACTAAAGAAAATAGGCATATAATAGGCATATGATCGAAAACTAAAGAAAATAGGCATATAATAGGCATATGATCGAAAACTAAAGAAAATAGGCATATAATAGGCATATGATCAGAAACTAAAGAAAATAGGCATATAATAGGCATATGATCGAAAACTAAAGAAAATAGGCATATAATAGGCATATGATCGAAAACTAAAGAAAATAGGCATATAATAGGCATATGATCGAAAACTAAAGAAAATAGGCATATAATAGGCATATGATCGAAAACTAAAGAAAATAGGCATATAATAGGCATATGATCGAAAACAAAGAAAATAGGCATATAATAGGCATATGATCAGCTAAAGAAATAGGCATATAATAGGCATATGATCGAGAAACTAAAGAAAATAGGCATATAATAGGCATATGATCAAAGGCAAAGAAAATAGGCATATAATAGGCATATGATCGAAAACTAAAGAAAATAAGCATATAATAGGCATATGATCGAAAACTAAAGAAAATAGGCATATAATAGGCATATGATCGAAAACTAAAGAAAATAGGCATATAATAGGCATATGATCAGAAAACTAAAGAAAATAGGCATATAATAGGCATATGATCGAAAACTAAAGAAAATAGGCATATAATAGGCATATGATCAACTAAAAAATAGGCATATAATGAGCATGATCGAAAACTAAAGAAAATAGGCATATAATAGGCATATGATCGAAAACCCAAAGAAAATAGGCATATAATAGGCATATGATCGAAAGCAAAGAAAATAGGCATATAATAGGCATATGATCGAAAACTAAAGAAAATAGGCATATAATAGGCATATGATCGAAAACTAAAGAAAATAGGCAACTATAATAGGCATATGATCGAAAACTAAAGAAAATAGGCATATAATAGGCATATGATCGAAAACTAAAGAAAATAGGCATATAATAGGCATATGATCGAAAACTAAGAAAATGACATATAATGAGCATATGATCAAAAAACTAAGAAAATAGGTATATAATAGGCATATAGTCGAAAACTAAAGAAAATAGGCATATAATAGGCATATGATCGAAAACTAAAGAAAATAGGCATATAATAGGCATATGATCGAAAACTAAAGAAAATAGGCATATAATAGGCATATGATCGAAAACTAAAGAAAATAGGCATAATAGGCATATGATCGAAAACTAAAGAAAATAGGCATATAATAGGCATATGATCGAAAACTAAAGAAAACGAATACTATAATGAGCATATGATCGAAAACTAAAGAAAATAGGCATATAATAGGCATATGATCGAAAACTAAAAAAAAGAAAATAGGCATATAATAGGCATATGATCGAAAACTAAAAAATAGGCATATAATAGGCATATGATCGAAAACTAAAGAAAATAGGCATATAATAGGCATATGATCGAAAACTAAAGAAAATAGACATAATGATATGATCGAAAACTAAAGAAAATAGGCATATAATAGGCATATGATCGAAAACTAAAGAAAATAGGCATATAATAGGCATATGATCAGAAAACTAAAGAAAATAGGCATATAATAGGCATATGATCGAAAACTAAGAAAAATAGGCATATAATAGGCATATGATCGAAAACTAAAGAAAAATAGGCATATAATAGGCATATGATCGAAAACTAAAGAAAATAGGCATATAATAGGCATATGATCGAAAACTAAAGAAAATAGGCATATAATAGGCATATGATCGAAAACTAAAGAAAATAGGCATATAATAGGCATATGATCGAAAACTAAAGAAAATAGGCATATAATAGGCATATGATCGAAAACTAAAGAAAATAGGCATATAATAGGCATATGATCGAAAACTAAAGAAAATAGGTATATAATAGGCATATGATCGAAAACTAAAGAAAATAGGCATATAATAGGCATATGATCGAAAACTAAAGAAAATAGGCATATAATAGGCGCTATGATCGAAAAACTAAAGAAAATAGGCATATAATAGGCATATGATCGAAAACTAAAGAAAATAGGCATATAATAGGCATATGATCGAAAACTAAAGAAAATAGGCATATAATAGGCATATGATCGAAAACTAAAGAAAATAGGCATATAATAGGCATATGATCGAAAACTAAAGAAAATAGGCATATAATAGGCATATGATCGAAAACTAAAGAAAATAGGCATATAATAGGCATACTTGATCGAAAACTAAAGAAAATAGGCATATAATAGGCATATGATCGAAAACTAAAGAAAATAGGCATATAATAGGCATATGATCGAAAACTAAAGAAAATAGGCATATAATAGGCATATGATCGAAAACTAAAGAAAATATATAGGCATATAATAGGCATATGACAAAGAAAATAGGCATATAATAGGCATATGATCGAAAAACTAAAGAAAATAGGCATATAATAGGCATATGATCGAAAACTAAAGAAAAATAGGCATATAATAGGCATATGATCGAAAACTAAAGAAAATAGGCATATAATAGGCATATGATCGAAAACTAAAAGAAAAATAGGCATATAATAGGCATATGATCGAAAACTAAAGAAAATAGGCATATAATAGGCATATGATCGAAAACTAAAGAAAATAGGCATATAATAGGCATATGATCGAAAACTAAAGAAAATAGGCATATAATGAGCATATGATCGAAAACTAAAGAAAATAGGCATATAATAGGCATATGATCGAAAACTAAAGAAAATAGGCATATAATAGGCATATGATCGAAAACTAGAAAATAATATAATAGGCATATGATCGAAAACTAAAGAAAATAGGCATATAATAGGCATATGATCGAAAACTAAAGAAAATAGGCATATAATAGGCATATGATCGAAAACTAAAGAAAATAGGCATATAATAGGCATATGATCGAAAACTAAAGAAAATAGGCATATAATAGGCATATGATCGAAAACTAAAGAAAATAGGCATATAATAGGCATATGATCAAAAAGACTTAAAGAAAATAGGCATATAATGAGCATATGATCGAAAACTAAAGAAAATAGGCATATAATAGGCATATGATCGAAAACTAAAGAAAATAGGCATATAATAGGCATATGATCGAAAACTAAAGAAGAAAATAGGCATATAATAGGCATATGATCGAAAACTAAAGAAAATGACATATAATAGGCATATGATCGAAAACTAAAAATAGGCATATAATAGGCATATGATCGAAAACTAAGAAAATAGGCATATAATAGGCATATGATCGAAAACTAAAGAAAATAGGCATGTAATAGGCATATGATCGAAAACTAAAGAAATAGGCATATAATAGGCATATGATCAACTAAAGAAAATAGGCATATAATAGGCATATGATCGAAAACTAAAGAAAATAGGCATATAATAGGCATATGATCGAAAACTAAAGAAAATAGGCATATAATAGGCATATGATCACTTAAAGAAAATAGGCATATAATAGGCATATGATCGAAAAACTAAAGAAAATAGGCATATAATAGGCATATGATCGAAAACTAAAGAAAAATAGGCATATAATAGGCATATGATCAACTAAAGAAAATAGGCATATAATAGGCATATGATCAACTAAGAAAATAGGCATATAATAGGCATATGATCGAAAACTAAAGAAAATAGGCATATAATAGGCATATGATCGAAAACTAAAGAAAATAAGAATAATAGGCATATGATCGAAAACTAAAGAAAATAGGCATATAATAGGCATATGATCGAAAACTAAAGAAAATAGGCATATAATAGGCATATGATCAAACTAAAGAAAATAGGCATATAATAGGCATATGATCGAAAACTAAAGAAAATAGGCATATAATAGGCATATGATCGAAAACTAAAGAAAATAGGCATATAATAGGCATATGATCGAAAACTAAAGAAAATAGGCATATAATAGGCATATGATCGAAAACTAAAGAAAATAGGCATATAATAGGCATATGATCGAAAACTAAAGAAAATAGGCATATAATAGGCCATATGATCGAAAACTAAAGAAAATAGGCATATAATAGGCATATGATCAGAAACTAAAGAAAATAGGCATATAATAGGCATATGATCAGAAAACTAAAGAAAATAAAAAAAGGCATATAATATATGATCGAAAACTAAAGAAAATAGGCATATAATAGGCATATGATCGAAAACTAAAGAAAATAGGCATATAATAGGCATATGATCGAAAACTAAAGAAAATAGGCATATAATAGGCATATGATCGAAAATAAAGAAAATAGGCATATAATAGGCATATGATCGAAAACTAAAGAAAATAGGCATATAATAGGCATATGATCGAAAACTAAAGAAAATGAGCATATAATAGGCATATGATCGAAAACTAAAGAAAATAGGCATATAATAGGCATATGATCGAAAACATAAAAAATAGGCATATAATAGGCATATGATCGAAAACTAAAGAAAATAGGCATATAATAGGCATATGATCGAAAACTAAAGAAAATAGGCATATAATAGGCATATGATCGAAAACTAAAGAAAATAGGCATATAATAGGCATATGATCGAAAACTAAAGAAAATAGGCATATAATAGGCATATGATCGAAAACTAAAGAAAATAGGCATATAATAGGCATATGATCGAAAACTAAAGAAAATAGGCATATAATAGGCATATGATCGAAAACTAAAGAAAATAGGCATATAATAGGCATATGATCGAAAACTAAAGAAAATAGGCATATAATAGGCATATGATCGAAAACTAAAGAAAAATAGGCATATAATAGGCATATGATCGAAAACTAAAGAAAATAGGCATATAATAGGCATATGATCGAAAACTAAAGAAAATAGGCATATAATAGGCATAGCAATTCCGAAAACTAAAGAAAATAGGCATATAATAGGCATATGATCGAAAACTAAAGAAAATAGGCATATAATAGGCATATGATCGAAGCAAAGAAAATAGGCATATAATAGGCATATGATCGAAAAACTAAAGAAAATAGGCATATAATAGGCATATGATCAGAAAACTAAGAAAATAGACATATAATAGGCATATGATCGAAAAACTAAAGAAAATAGGCATATAATGACTATGATCAACTAAAGAAAATAGGCATATAATAGGCATATGATCGAAAACTAAAGAAAATAGGCATATAATAGGCATATGATCGAAAACTAAAGAAAATAGGCATATAATAGGCATATGATCGAAAACTAAAGAAAATAGGCATATAATAGGCATATGATCGAAAAACTAAAGAAAATAGGCATATAATAGGCATATGATCGAAAACTAAAGAAAATAGGCATATAATAGGCATATGATCGAAAACTAAAGAAAATAGGCATATAATAGGCATATGATCGAAAACTAAAGAAAATAGGCATATAATAGGCATATGATCGAAAACTAAAGAAAATAGGCATATAATAGGCATATGATCAACAAGAAAATAGGCATATAATAGGCATATGATCAAGAAAACTAAAGAAAATAGGCATATAATAGGCATATGATCGAAAACTAAAGAAAATAGGCATATAATAGGCATATGATCGAAAACTAAAGAAAATAGGCATATAATAGGCATAGGTATCGAAAACTAAAGAAAATAGGCATATAATAGGCATATGATCGAAAACTAAAGAAAATAGGCATATAATAGGCATATGATCGAAAACTAAAGAAAATAGGCATATAATAGGCATATGATCGAAAACTAAAGAAAATAGGCATATAATAGGCATATGATCGAAAACTAGTATATAATAGGCATATGATCGAAAACTAAAGAAAATAGGCATATAATAGAGCATATGATCGAAAACTAAAGAAAATAGGCATATAATAGGCATATGATCGAAAACTAAAAGAAAATAGGCATATAATAGGCATATGATCGAAAACGAAAATAGGCATATAATAGGCATATGATCGAAAACTAAAGAAAATAGGCATATAATAGGCATATGATCGAAAACTAAAAATAGACATAATAGGCATATGATCGAGAAGCCACAAAGAAAATGAGCATATAATAGGCATATGATCGAAAACTAAAGAAAATAGGCATATAATAGGCATATGATCGAAAACTAAAGAAAATAGGCATAATAGGCATATGATCGAAAACTAAAGAAAATAGGCATATAATAGGCATATGATCGAAAACTAAAGAAAATAGGCATATAATAGGCATATGATCGAAAACTAAAGAAAATAGGCATATAATAGGCATATGATCGAAAACTAAAGAAAATAGGCATATAATAGGCATATGATCGAAAACTAAAGAAAATAGGCATATAATAGGCATATGATCGAAAACTAAAGAAAATAGGCATATAATAGGCATATGATCGAAAACTAAAGAAAAATAGGCATATAATAGGCATATGATCGAAAACTAAAGAAAATAGGCATATAATAGGCATATGATCGAAAACTAAAGAAAATAGGCAAAATAATAGGCATATGATCGAAAACTAAAGAAAATAGGCACTATAATAGGCATATGATCGAAAACTAAAGAAAATAGGCATACCAAATAGGCATATGATCAAGAAAACTAAAGAAAATAGGCATATAATAGGCATATGATCGAAAACTAAAGAAAATAGGCATATAATAGGCATATGATCGAAAACTAAAGAAAATAGGCATATAATAGGCATATGATCGAAAACTAAAGAAAATAGGCATATAATAGGCATATGATCGAAAACTAAAGAAAATAGGCATATAATAGGCATATGATCGAAAACTAAAGAAAATAGGCATATAATAGGCATATGATCGAAAACTAAAGAAAATAGGCATATAATAGGCATATGATCAAAAACTAAAGAAAATAGGCATATAATAGGCATATGATCGAAAACTAAAGAAAATAGGCATATAATAGGCATATGATCAATAAGAAAATAGGCATATAATAGGCATGATCAAAACTAAAAATAGGCATATAATAGGCATATGATCAAAAACTAAAGAAAATAGGCATATAATAGGCATATGATCGAAAACTAAAGAAAATAGGCATATAATAGGCATATGATCGAAAACTAAAGAAAATAGGCATATAATAGGCATATGATCGAAAACTAAAGAAAATAGGCATATAATGAGCATATGATCAAAAACTAAAGAAAATAGGCATATAATAGGCATATGATCGAAAACTAAAGAAAATAGGCATATAATAGGCATATGATCAAAAACTAAAGAAAATAGGCATATAATAGGCATATGATCGAAAACTGAAAATGACATATAATAGGCATATGATGAAAAACTAAAGAAAATAGGCATATAATAGGCATATGATCGAAAACTAAAGAAAATAGGCATATAATAGGCATATGATCGAAAACTAAAGAAAATAGGCATATAATAGGCATATGATCGAAAACTAAAGAAAATAGGCATATAATAGGCATATGATCGAAAACTAAAGAAAATAGGCATATAATAGGCATATGATCGAAAACTAAAGAAAATAGGCATATAATAGGCATATGATCGAAAACTAAAGAAAATAGGCATATAATAGGCATATGATCGAAAACTAAAGAAAATAGGCATATAATAGGCATATGATCAGAAATAAAAAGAAAATAGGCATATAATAGGCATATGATCGAAAACTAAAGAAAATAGGCATATAATAGGCATATGATCGAAAACTAAAGAAAATAGGCATATAATAGGCATATGATCGAAAACTAAAGAAAATAGGCATATAATAGGCATATGATCAGAAAACTAAAGAAAATAGGCATATAATAGGCATATGATCGAAAACTAAAGAAAATAGGCATATAATAGGCATATGATCGAAAACTGAAAAATAGGCATATAATAGGCATATGATCGAAAACTAAAGAAAATAGGCATATAATAGGCATATGATCGAAAACTAAAGAAAATAGGCATATAATAGGCATATGATCGAAAACTAAGAAAATAGGCATATAATAGGCATACTTATGATCGAAAACTAAAGAAAATAGGCATATAATAGGCATATGATCGAAAACTAAAGAAAATAGGCATATATTAGGCATATGATCGAAAACTAAAGAAAATAGGCATAAATAGGCATATGATCAACAAAGAAAATAGGCATATAATAGAGCATATGATCGAAAACTAAAGAAAATAGGCATATAATAGGCATATGATCGAAAACTAAGAAAATAGGCATATAATAGGCATATGATCAAAAAAAACAAAGAAAATAGGCATATAATAGGCATATGATCGAAAACTAAAGAAAATAGGCATATAATAGGCATGATCAGCTAAAGAAAATAGGCATATAATAGGCATATGATCGAAAACTAAAGAAAATAGGCACCTCAATAAAAATATAGTCAGAAAACAAAAGAGAAATAGGCATATATTAGGCATATGATGCTTCAATAAACGCACATATAAACAAATATAAATTCAATAAAAAAATAAGGCATATAATAGGCATATGATCGAAAACTAAAGAAAACTAAAGCATATAATAGGCATACGATCAAAACTAAAGAAAATAGGCATATGACAAACGCATATGATCAAAAACTAAAGAAAATAGGCATATAATGACTATAAATCTAAAACTAAAAATGACATATAATGAGCATATGATCAACTAAAAAGTAAGCATATAATAGGCATATGATCGAAAACTGAAAATAGGCATATAATAGGCATAATCAAAACTAAGAAAATAGGCATATAATAGGCATATGATGAAAACAAAAAATATAAACTTTATAATGAACTTACATTCGAAAACTAAAGAAAATAGGCATATAATAGGCATATGATCAATAAGAAAATAGGCATATAATAGGCATATGATCAAAAACTAAGAAAATAGGCATATAATAGGCATGTGATCGAAAACTAAAGAAAATAGGCATATAATAGGCATATGATCGAAAACTAAAGAAAATAGGCATATAATAGGCATATGATCGAAAACTAAAGAAAATATATATAATAGGCATATGATCGAAAACTAAAGAAAATAGGCATATAATAGGCATATGATCGAAAACTAAAGAAAATAGGCATATAATAGGCATATGATCGAAAACTAAAGAAAATAGGCATATAATAGGCATATGATCGAAAACTAAAGAAAATAGGCATATAATAGGCATATGATCGAAAACTAAAGAAAATAGGCATATAATAGGCATATGATCGAAAACTAAAGAAAATAGGCATATAATAGGCATATGATCGAAAACTAAAGAAAATAGGCATATAATAGGCATATGATCGAAAACTAAAGAAAATAGGCATATAATAGGCATATGATCGAAAACTAAAGAAAATAGGCATATAATAGGCATATGATCGAAAACTAAAGAAAATAGGCATATAATAGGCATATGATCGAAAACTAAAGAAAATAGGCATATAATAGGCATATGATCGAAAACTAAAGAAAATAGGGCATATAATAGGCATATGATCGAAAACTAAAGAAAATAGGCATATAATAGGCATATGATCGAAAACTAAAGAAAATAGGCATATAATAGGCATATGATCGAAAACTAAAGAAAATAGGCATATAATAGGCATATGATCGAAAACTAAAGAAAATAGGCATATAATAGGCATATGATCGAAAACTAAAGAAAATAGGCATATAATAGGCATATGATCGAAAACTAAAGAAAATAGGCATATAATAGGCATATGATCGAAAAACCAAAGAAAATAGGCATATAATAGGCATATGATCGAAAACTAAAGAAAATAGGCATATAATAGGCATATGATCGAAAACTAAAGAAAATAGGCATATAATAGGCATATGATCGAAACTAAGAAATAGGCATATAATAGGCATATGATCGAAAACTAAAGAAAATAGGCAAGTATATAATAGGCATATGATCGAAAACTAAAGAAAATAGGCATATAATAGGCATATGATCGAAAACTAAAGAAAATAGGCATATAATAGGCATATGATCGAAAACTAAAGAAAATAGGCATATAATAGGCATATGATCGAAAACTAAAGAAAATAGCAGTATTATAATAGGCATATGATCGAAAACTAAAAGAAAAATAGGCATATAATAGGCATATGATCGAAAACTAAAGAAAATAGGCATATAATAGGCATATGATCGAAAACTAAAGAAAATAGGCATATAATAGGGCATATGATCGAAAACTAAAGAAAATAGGCATATAATAGGCATATGATCGAAAACTAAAGAAAATAGGGCATATAATAGGCATATGATCGAAAACTAAAGAAAATAGGCATATAATAGGCATATGATCGAAAACTAAAGAAAATAGGCATATAATAGGCATATGATCGAAAACTAAAGAAAATAGGCATATAATAGGTATATGATCGAAAACTAAAGAAAATAGGCATATAATAGGCATATGATCGAAAACTAAAGAAAATAGGCATATAATAGGCATATGGATCGAAAACTAAAGAAAATAGGCATATAATAGGCATATGATCGAAAACTAAAAGAAAATAGGCATATAATAGGCATATGATCGAAAACTAAAGAAAATAGGCATATAATAGGTATATGATCGAAAACTAAAGAAAAATAGTAATATAATAGGCATATGATCGAAAACTAAAGAAAATAGGCATATAATAGGCATATGATCGAAAACTAAAGAAAATAGGCATATAATAGGCATATGATCGAAAACTAAAGAAAATAGGCATATAATAGGCATATGATCGAAAAACTAAAGAAAATAGGTATATAATAGGCATATGATCGAAAACTAAAGAAATAGGCATATAATAGGCATATGATCGAAAAAAAACTAAAGAAAATAGGCATATAATAGGCATATGATCGAAAACTAAAGAAAATAGGCATATAATAGGCATATGATCGAAAACTAAAGAAAAATAGTACATGTAACAGGCATATGATCGAAAATCCAAAGAAAATAAAAATATAATAGGCATATGATCGAAAACTAAAGAAAATAGGCATATAATAGGCATATGACCGAAAACTAAAGAAAATAGGCATATAATAGGCATATGATCTAAAAACTAAAGAAAATAGGCATATAATAGGCATATGATCGAAAACTAAAGAAAATAGGCATATAATAGGCATATGATCGAAAACTAAAGAAAATAGGCATATAATAGGCATATGATCGAAAACTAAAGAAAATAGGCATATAATAGGTATATGATCGAAAACTAAAGAAAATAGGCATATAATAGGCATATGATCGAAAACTAAAGAAAATAGGCATATAATAGGCATATGATCGAAAACTAAAGAAAATAGGCATAATAGCTATGATCGAAAACTAAAGAAAAATAGGTATATAATAGGCATATGATCGAAAACTAAAGAAAATAGGCATATAATAGGCATATGATCGAAAACTAAAGAAAATAGGCATATAATAGGCATATGATCGAAAACTAAAGAAAATAGGCATATAATAGGTATTAAGTGATCGAAAACTAAAGAAAATAGGCATATAATAGGTATATGATCGAAAACTAAAGCAAGAAAATAGGCATATAATAGGCATATGATCGAAAACTAAAGAAAATAGGCATATAATAGGCATATGATCGAAAACTAAAGAAAATAGGCATATAATAGGCATATGATCGAAAACTAAAGAAAATAGGCATATAATAGGCATATGATCGAAAACTAAAGAAAATAGGCATATAATAGGCATATGATCGAAAACTAAAGAAAATAGGCATATAATCAAAAACTAAAAAAATAGAATTATAAATAGGAAACCACAATAAACAAGACATACATACATATGTCTGTGTGTGTGTGTGCCCCTTTAAGTTAGATCAAAAAGATAAAAT
Source organism: Ascarosepion bandense (assembly GCA_037127315.1). Classification (NCBI taxonomy): domain Eukaryota; kingdom Metazoa; phylum Mollusca; class Cephalopoda; order Sepiida; family Sepiidae; genus Ascarosepion; species Ascarosepion bandense. The sequence goes on along the minus strand of JBBBDQ010000166.1, from coordinate 4,411,733 downwards.
GTCTTTATCTCTTTTCTTTTTGGTTTTAGAAAATGTAGGGATATGGAGAAAGCTGAAAAATTAATTTGTAACAATAATGGATACATAAATGGAAATAGCGTCTAGACAGGGTTTGTAAAAATTAAGTTGACACTTTGACCGTTAAGATTGAAAGAAGAAATCATGGATTCCCCCCAAAATATCAACTTTTTTCAAACTTAAAGTGAATCTCTATTCTGATTAGTTAAATTGAACACGCACATAAATTTTTATGTCTTCCCATATCTGTAAATAACAAACACATATGTTTCTTATATTTAAATGAAAATCATTTTCACAACAGTGATTTAATATTGTCTGATGACGAGGCAAAATCTCGAAACATAGAAATTTTTGTATCGCAATGTATTTTTAATTAAAAAGCAAATTTCATTATATGATTTATTATGATCTACAATATTTATTGTATTGAGCACTTTTATAAAAACAAAAAAACAAAAACGCAAATGCTGGAGAACTCGGAATTATTAAAACTGGTGGTTCTCTTCACCTGGATATAGATATATCTATATATATATATATATATATATATATATATATATATATATATATATAAAGAAAAATAAAGGAAAAGAAAAAGATAAAATCAAATAAATAAGAAAAGAAAAAATTGACATCGTCTGGGTTCGCAAAAAAAAGAAAGAGAATTGTAACTAAAAATTAACAGACAGCCGTGTTAAATCGACGTAAGTTTAAGCAACACGGAAAAAAGGTGGTAAGAGAGATAAAAGAAGGAAGGGAGGGAAAAAGAAAAGAAATTTTTTTTTAAATAATACAGACGCTGGACAAATTCAAAAATTATAATGTATTGTATCGAGGCAGCAGATAATTTTCTAAACATATACTGTTAAAAATAAGAGACAATGAATGTCTATTATGTTTAAGCATGAGCGGTTCATCGTATTTTCGATTGAATTTCAGGTGACAATAAAGACAAAAATTGTCCAACATTTGGATATTTTTTATTATGCTAGTTCTTGGCTTCCTGCTCACATGTGCCATCTTCAGAGAGGTTACAAGGACGTTAACAAAGACTTCCACCGTCAAAGATGATTTTATCTTGTGTTGACATGAAACATTATTAAGCAACGATGACAGTCAACGAATAGCAGACGCAGTTCGTAAATTTGTAATGAGGGTCTATGACATCATACCGCGTGAGAGACCGAAGTGTTAACAGAATCATATATCTAAATGCAACGTAATGTGTTATGACCAGATTGAAATGTGATTTTGTTAAGTGTGGGTTGTTTTGATTTAAATAAAATATCTAATATCTCCAATATCTGAGGAGTTCTTTTTACTGTGGGTATAAGTGAGTATTATTGTGTTATTGACTAAAATCTATCTAATATTACCTACATGGCTGTTTTTCTAAGGAATCTTGTTTAATTGAACTCTGACCAGAAAAATGACGGGTAAGTCTACGGGAGAGTGTGCTAGTAGTAAAATCAATATATGTAGTGGATTTATTATTAGTAGCAGAGAACTCTGAACGGACATGTAAATTGATACACTACATTGGTTTTTGTAGAGGATTTAGTTGTGTGGTTGTAGGGTTATTAGAGACTATGAGGTCAATTGTTTTAGATTTTTCATAATATATGATGAGCTTAATTTGATTATTATTGTTTATTGGTTTAACATTCCTACGTATTATGTTTTTTGTGTGCTGTTTCATCTTGTTTGTAGTTATTATGCATTTGGTTGTAATAGTATATATATTTTCTGGAAGTTAACGAAGGTTAACGAAACAGGTTATAAACAGCCGAGAATTTGAAATGATTTGTTTGAACATTATTTTTGATCGATACTCTTATTTAAGTAGATATTCTGTTTATAATAAAACAGTATTTTTTTTCTACCGGTTTGATTATCTAAACTTATTTATAAATGGAACTTTGTCTCTGTGTGTGTCCGTTACCTATAGACTCCGAAACAGCTGAACAGATTTTCTTGAAAATTTACACAGTTGTACTATAAGTATCTGCGAGTGTTCTTAGCTAAGTTTTGTGTCGAGGTACCCACGATAAATATTGGGTTATAGAAAGAATGGTCTGATTTTAATCAAATTTGATACACTCATAGACAAAAACATAAGAAACGATATTCAGAAGTTTTAAGGTTCCAGTTCTTATAATAGTGCAGAAAATCGATAATACATATATATAAGGCAAGATATTTGTGTGTGTTTATCTGTCTGTATGTCTGTATTTTTTCAGCCCTTTTATTTTAGTTTTTGCTTCGGGTTTGAGTCTAAGTAGATATAATTGTAGTTCTTAGTCTCAGTCATGATACCATTTACTCAGAGGACTTATTTAGCCTTCAAAATTCAGTTTACGACGAAAAAAATTTATTTGATATCGATACCAGGAAATCAAAATTTGACTTACGACCATTCATTTTTTTTTTAAGTCTACCGTTTCGCTTTAACTGGAAACAACTATTGCTTTTTAGTCTTTCGTGCCAACGTCCAAAGAGTCTGAGCTCCAGGACCATGGATTAGTTTTAAAGCTTTCATTACACCCGAGCAACGCCGGGCTATACTGCTAGTTTACGATAAATTTTTGTTAGGAAAATGTGTCATTCGGCAAGGTTCGAAAATTATATATATATATATATATATATATATATATATATATATATATAATTTTCGAACCTTGCCGAATGACATTTTATATATATATATATATATATATATATATATATATATAATCACCTAATAACAATACAACTAATATGCATAGGGATTACTGGGAGTGAAAGGAAATGTGAATGAGAGTAACAGGGACGCAATATACTATTCTTTACGATGCCTGTTTTCTTTTGCTCTTGTTCTATCCCCCTCTAGATATTCCCTTCCAACTCTCCTTCCTTTTATTTGTTAGCTCCCACTCCTCTTTTGAAACCATTTTTATTTTCCATTGCCTTTGCTCTCCTCTTCTCGCCACTAAATTGTTTTTATTTAACCAGTTTCAGGTAATATTTGCTTTATTTTATCTCATGCTTCAGTTTACACAATAGAATAAAAATATGAATAATTATTCGTGGAGAGCAAGGGTGTAAATGCACTCTAATATTTTTTTTCCTTTTTAAGAAAAGAGTTCCGAAGAAGACTAAGGGGAGAACAAAGAATAGTAAGAAGAAGATTAAAACTTTAACTAAAGTACACGAAGAAAGAAAGAAGAGTAAGGAGGGCAAAGGATTAAGATTGCTGATAAATTTGGCAAATGTAAGTAAAAGAATGATGAGTAAGGAGGGAGAGCAGTGATGAAAAATGGATCAACAATGAAGAAAAAGATTTCAGAAGATAAAAGGATCAAGGTAGAGTATGAGAAAAAGCCGGTGCAACAGTCAGCAATGGTAAATTCAAGACAGGGCGCAAGGAAATGCAGGTGGTATGGCGGGCGTCGGGCAGGACAGGTGGATAGAGCAATGAGAAAAGGTCGAAGGCAAGACGAGGGCGGGTGAAGATCAAAGGGCTATGCCGCGATTGATTAAGGCCCAAGAATCTGTATATTCGGTGTGTGATGTATGCACAAGGTATGCGCACGTGTGAAGTTGCAATAGTGTTCAAAGATATCTGTGCGTCGATATGCAAGTTCTGGTTGGTTCGAAAAGCGCTTTTAGGTTAGCACGCATATATATATATATATATATATATATAATATGTGTGTGTGTGTGCATAGATACATCGAGTTGGATGGTAAGTTCTAGCATTTGCTTAAAATTTGATTATTCACAGACTATGATAATCTCCTTTCTAACTAATGTAATGTTTTTCCTCGTTTAACGACATATCTGTTTGCCGGTCCTCACACTTACGACCCCTTGTAAAATCACGCAAAATAACACTATAGCTAGTCTGTATTGGACGTTGTAGGAAAACGTTGATAATGATTGTTTTCGCCTTCAGAATAAATAAAAATGAACAAAGCGGAAAATAAATTTATTTTTACTTACGCTGTAAAAGAATTGATTTTCCAGAATTCGAATCAGTGTAATGTACAGAATATAGAATTATTTTGCAAATTTCTTTATTATGTTTACTATTCTGTACACTCTGCATGGTTGAGCAATGGGTATCGGCTCGGAATAAGAAGTCGGAGTTCGAATTCCGGTTTAATTCGTTGCATTCACTTATGCACAAATACCATTGAGAAAGGTATTAATCCGTCTCTTTCTTACAGCTATGGTTTAAATAGCAGGACAGATTGGGTTCTATAGCCTTGGTTGGGAACAAGTCTACTGCAAGAAAATCTTCCAGGTGAGCCATGTCTTCTTCATGATGTGATCGCCCAAGCATGTATGGCACCTGACTGACTGACTGACTGAGACTGCAGTACTGTATGAACTTCGACCTTCTGAATAAAAGAAAAGAGGGAAATTCTGTCTGTCTGTCGGTCCGTGAGTCTGAAACCCATTCAACACCGGCCACACTTTCTCTACATAAATTTGTGTCCGGATGAGGAGGGAACAGTTAAAAATTCAAATTTTAAAAATAACTGAAAATAAATTAGTTTCTATTTTTTTTTTTTTTTTTTTGTTTCTAATTTATATTTACTCGTTCCCAGTGGATATCGTCTCGGAACGAGAAATCAGAGAGCCAAGTTCGAATTCCAGTTGAATTCATTGCATTCACTTACGCACAAATACCCTTGGGAAAGGTATTAATCCGTCTCTTCCTTCCAGTTATGGGTTAAATAACAGGACAGACTGGGTTCTATAGCCTTGGCTGTCAACCAGTCTACCGCAGAAAGCAATGGCAACCTGCCGCGGGATAATCTTCTGCCCAGTCAGTCATGTCTCTTTCGAGACATGATCGCCCAAGCGTTTTTTACGTATGGCCCTTAACTGACTGAATTTACATTGTGTTTACAGAAAGAAATGAGAAATTAAATTTAGTTTAAAATATCTTCAAATAATTGAATTTAGGAAATTAATTTAACTTCTTCAAAATGTCAAGGAAACAGTTATAATGAGGTTGACTGACGAAATTTTGCAGTTCCACGAAGAACTGAATTTTTGGCCTGAATTGTCATTTCAGTCCAAATCAGTATATTGAATCGAATTGAACTTACAGCCCGAATCAGGTTTAATTGAGGTTTTGAAGTTTTATTGGGTGAATGAAAGAATTTGAAGTTATTTCTTCAAAATTGCTCCATTTTAAGCTGGACCATAGGTTTCTTTTAGTTTTAGACCTGGTACTTAATTAACCATCCACAGTAACTATCTGAAAAATTCCGTGCGAGTTTTAAGCTAGTTTAGAAATTAATAAAAAATTTTTCAACTGATGCAAAAATGAAATTCAATTTATCTGAAGCTGGTTGACACAAGCTCATGACACACGTATGTCTGAAAAAGCAAGCAGATACTTCTAATTTAGATCGTTGGAACGGAACTCGGTCCTTTAATGATTGGTTTATTTTGTTTAACGGTATATCAACCTCAATGGGTTATTTAATGCCAACAATGTTTTACAATAGGTTCGTATGAATAGAATATTCATTCTCTGTTAGAAAAAAGGTTTGTAGATCCGGTTTCCTTAACGTATATTTGTAAAGAGGTTTTTGTCGAGAGTCAGAAGTATTATTCCATATATATAACACCTAATGAGCCAGACAAATCTACCTAGGTTTCACCTAAACGGATCGTCAGGGAAAGCTGGCTCTCCCTATATTATAATTATAATTTCTTATATATATATTCTTCAAAAATGTATTGCTGGCAATATTTTTTCTCCAAAACAGCATTGCTGAAATTTTAACTATAAAAATTTATCATTATACTTTGACAGTGTTTTGACCCCATTTTGGGGATTAACTATTTGTCCATAGCTGGAACCCTAACAGGTGCTATCACGCCGGGTTAGGGTGGATTTGGGAACAACAGCAGTAAAGTAATGGTTCCATGCTCCTTAAAATTTTACAATTGAGGTCTTGCTGCCGGATGCAGTTCATCGTCAAACGCAGGACCCCTCATTGTGATAGGGGTTACCGATCTGCAGAGGCGCAATTGGCGTATTCTGAAGCCCCAGCTGACAGGGCGGGGTCCTTCAATGAGAAATTTGTTATATATATATATATATATATATATATATATATAATATTTCTTCACTTTAAACGTTACTTATAGTGGATACTCATATATCAGTAGAAGCTCCGTTTATTTTTAAACAGTATATTTATTTTCGTCCACCGCCCATAATGTTCGAGAAATATCATTAAAGGAAAAAACTACGATCTCTTGCAGGATTCGACCCTGCATCTCTCTGGTCAAAAGAAGTTACCGTTAGATCTGTTAAACAAGGTTGAAATTTTATCTTCAAGCGAAATTTCTCTCGTCATAGGTTTCCTGAAATTTTTTATATCCGCACATAAACAAAGTGAATTTTCTAAGAGTAATTTTATACAAAAAGACATACATATGCTAAATATCTTGAAGTGATATATATATATATATATATATATATATATATATATATATATATATAAAGAATACCTAGCGAGCCAGACAACCTACCTAGGTATTCTTCATTTATTCTGCTCTACCTAAGTATTGAGAGCTTTTTTGTTAGTTGATTGCTCGTGTCGGGGTTTTTTCTTTGGGCTCCGCGCTGACTCGGTCCGAACTCTTTTGACTGATGTTCATGTACTTACCTCTTTCTTTTTTGAAACCATTTTTCCCTTCTTCATAGATACGTGAAAAGTTAATCGACACGAGTATAGTTATTATCGCTTATATATATATATATATATATATATATATATATATAATAAAATAATAATAAAATCGACTCTGTACGTATCCAAATCTTAAAATCTTACACAAGTAATTTTTTAAGACCACAAATAACCGGCAGAATCTAACTCCGTTATCGTCCGCCGCTATAAAGCTTTGGACAATGAGGGGGAAAAAAAAAGAAAACTGCGGAGCACCGACAATACATACAGTACTTCACAGCAAAGAAAAAAAAACCCTCAAACGGACGAGCCGTTGTGCGAAACCGCGGTAGGTCTTGGCGATCTTGCGATTTTTTCTCGTATATATATATATATATATATATATATATATATATATATGCACAAACATTTGTACATACATTATATATATAGAGACAGACAGACAGTGACTGAAAGGTTACATATATATCACAAAAGAATAAGGCAAACACTTTATTTCATGTTAAATCGGAAATATAGGCCTCTTTCAGGCGAACAATCATCAGGTTATGTCTTTATTGTATAGAAGAATTTTCACGAATCGTGTAAAATCTTCTGTACAATAGACAGAAACTGATGATGGTTCGCCTGAAATAGGCCTAAACTTCCGATTTAAGATGAAATAACGTGTCTGTCTTAATTTTTTTCTCATATTTGCTCTATATGTATTTATACACATATATTTAGAGGTTTCTTAGAGAGTTATCCTACCACTTCATGTACAGGATACTCCTTTGGATTCTTCTATATCTACAGCGCATGCTTTTATATATATATATATATATATATATATATAGCACACACACACATATATAGGTAAATTGTCACCACTGTATATTTTTTCAGAAAAGATTTGCTGTTTAAAAAAAAATGAAAAGGACCAGATGCATAAAAAAAAGTATCCACGAAAAAACAAAAAAAAAACCTTTAAATATTACCATAAAATATAAACAAGTTTTATTAAAAAACGACTGTCAATTGCGATTAAGTATTTTATTTTTTTTATGTGTTCCTTTAAACGTTTTCTTTTCGGTACATAGTGTGTAAAATTGTCCAAAATGTAATCGACTCAGATCTGGTAGCTCAACTCCAGTAACTTTCTCACCAATGTAATGCGGCTTCCCTCTGTCTCTTCTACAAATACTTTTAAGTCTTCTGCTCCGATGAGCTTAGCTCCCTGGTGCCCCCTCTGCATGAATCTACTTGAGCGACAAGACTAGCCACTAGGTCCTACCCATTTACAGTAAAACCGATCAAATGTTACCGGAACTTCTACTCTAGTAGCTTCTTTGCTCGCACTCCCCGCCTGTGAATTCCCTTCCGTCTATAGCTGTCAGGGAAGCAAGTAATCTCCAAGAATTTAAATGCAATGTCAATCACCATCTCTTATCTCCTTGACTCGCATCCTTTCTCTGCCGACCCTTGTATCATATTCTTCTTCCTTTCCACTCTACTTCCATACAGCCCTCTTCACACCACTGTTCACATCCTTCTCATACCCATTCTCTGATACCACCTTAAACTTGTTCCTCTTTCTCATCACTCACCTCTTATGTAACACCTTATGCAACAGTGTCAGTACCGCCTTACTTGAAGCGAAATTATTATAAAAAAAAGTCAGTATAATCTAAACTTATTTATAAATGGAACTCTGTGTGTGTGTCCGTTACCTATAGACTCCGAAATGGCTGAACCAATTTTCTTGAAAATTTACACAGTTGTACTATAAGCGTCTGCGAGTGTTCTTAGCTAGGTTTTCTGTCGAGGTACCCCCGATAAATATTGAAAATCGATAATCGAAAAAATCGGGTTATAGAAGGAGTGATCCGATTTTAATCAAATTTGATACAATCATAGACAAAGACATAAGAAACGATATTCAGAAGTTTCAAGGTTGCAGTTCTTACAATAGAGCAGAAAATTGATTTTATATATATATATATATATATATATAAGACAAGATGTTAGTGTGTGTGTGTGTGTCTGTTATCTGCCTGTATGTCTGTATTTTTTTTTTTTTTTCAGCCCTTTTATTTTAGTTTTTGCTTCGGGTTTGGCTCTAAGTAGGTATAATTGTAGTTCTTAGTCTCAGCTATGATACCATTTACTCAGATGACTTATTTAGCCTTCAAAATTCAGTTTACGACGAAAAGAACTTATTTGATATCGATACGAGGAAATCAAAATTTGACTTACATCCATTCATTTTTCTTTCAGTCTACGGTTTCGCTTTAACTGGAAACAACTATTGCTTTTTAGTCTTTTGTGCCAACGTCCAAAGGTCTAAAGGTCTGAGCTCCAGGACCATGGATTAGTTTTAAAGCTTTCATTACACCCGAGCAACGCCGGGCTATACTGCTAGTTAATAACAATACCTTGTCATTTGCAATGAAATATGTATGAAAGAGAGATTGTTACCCAGATAATTTATATAGAATAAGTAAAGAATGCGTAGAAACATGTCCTTAATCTAGCAAGTTTCACTTTGTTTCTTCATAGATATAATTAATTTTTGAGATTGGTTTAGTGATACCAACCTCGCTAATTAACCCATAGCAGCGGGAGGAGAAGAGTTGGGTTCATACCTTTCCTAAATTTATTTCCCTGCAAGTGAATACAACGAACCCAACCGGAATTGGAACTGTGGTCTCCGATAAACGATTCCGATTAGTTACCTATTACACCACCCGCACATCTAAACTTACAGTATCTGGTATTCGCAAACGGTCACCCTTTTAGGTACTGACCAAATTCAACATTGCTTAATTACGGGAACAGCTGTTTCAACGTGACGTGGCCGTAAGCGTGTACACAGAAGTAAATGACAACCTGCAATGTTCAGATACCTTGACTGAATCCCCATTCGACGAGGTTTTAGTGAATCAATACAAATAACAACCTGCGGTCACTCTACTCCATATCAGTAGAAGACGTGAGCCAAGAGCTGCTCTCCTGGACGTGAGCTACTCTTGAGTTGATAGCAGACAGGAAAGTTTCTCTATGATGATTCAATGAGATTCTTTTTGCTTTGATGTGGACGTTAAAATATTCAAGACATTTTTTTTTGCCTCATTTAACCACTGATTAGGAAGTTTTTTCGTAAGCAGTTTTACTTTGGACATCTTATTTTTAAAAAATAGCAATGAATTTCTACCCATTTCGAGATCCTAATATATCTTGTTACGTACAAATGTGGTGATATTACCAAAAGTCGTAACTAATTTTCAATAGAAGGTTTCTTTTCACCCGACCTGTCTATCTGTGAGGGCATTCACTTTGGAATTAAGACGCATATTTTGTTTGCGACGTTTTAGACGGTGAAGTAACAAAATTATCCCTGTTGTCATCAGCTAAAAGGTTGAGGAAAGGAATTCTAGTGAACTTTCACTGTCATGCCCCCCCCCAAAAAACGATCTGTCAAAAGGGCGGTTATTCTTTTGACACCGCTGTTAATTTAACTACCTTCTCTCACCGCAATGTTTTATCGTTTTAAAAAAAAGTGATTATTAGATTTATATGGGTTCTTTATTCTAGAGAATGGACAAATACGTTAAACACTATTTATATATTAGATTGCTTATTTACAAGAATAATTTCGTGTTCATGAGATTATAAAAATATATTAAGTAACTTTCATGAAATATTTATTATTTGTCATTTTATAAAGAAATATGAAAATAATTTTCTTCGTTTATTAATCGATAGAAATGTGTGAACAAAATTTAAATAAACTGATAACGACGAATAACTCCAATTATAAATTTTTGGAAAAACATTATCCGCGCAATCTTTCGTTTGTTTTCGCCACCTGAATTCACTTAAATAGTTTATATAGTTACATACAAAATGGTGGATAATGAATGTTCCATTGAAATTGGTTTACATATTTTGATAATTTTGTAATTTTTTTTAATAAAAATATTTCTTTTCAAATGTATTTCTTTATAAAAGCAAATGTACTTTGTTTATTTTTGTATAATCTTGTAAATAAACTTTGCCGAAGGAGTCAAAAGTGTATACAGTAAAAGTGATGTGAAGGGAATTAACGGTTCTTTTGACTTCTTTTTTTCCTTTCTTAATATTTTTCTCTTTTCTCTCTTTTTCTATTTTTCTCTTTTCTTTTTCTATTTTTCTCTTTTCTTTTTCTATTTTTCTCTTTTCTTTTTCTATTTTTCTCTTTTCTTTTTCTATTTTTCTCTTTTCTTTTTCTATTTTTCTCTTTTCTTTTTCTATTTTTCTCTTTTCTTTTTCTATTTTTCTCTTTTCTTTTTCTATTTTTCTCTTTTCTTTTTCTATTTTTCTCTTTTCTTTTTCTATTTTTCTCTTTTCTTTTTCTATTTTTCTCTTTTCTTTTTCTATTTTTCTCTTTTCTTTTTCTATTTTTCTCTCTTCTTTTTCTATTTTTCTCTTTTTCTCTTCTTTTTCTATTTTTCTCTTTTTCTCTTCTTTTTCTCTTTTCTTTTTCTCTTTTTCTCTTTTTCTCTTTCCTTTTCTCTCTTTCCTTTTTTCTTTCTCTCTCTTTTTTCTTTCTTTCTCTTTCTTGCACAAAAGCTAAACGTTGCCAAGAAATCTGTCATTGATGCTAAGATCGTAACTAAGGTGTAACAGTCTCGATGATTTCTTTTAATATTTTTCAATTCGGTCTTTTGTTGGCCTGATCATGTCATCAATACATCGAATATACGAGGTCTAATCAAAAAGTATCGGACTTGTTGCTATGGTAATGAAGCTAAAGTATTTATATAAAACCGCTTATCTTAAACTGACCTTGAACCGAGTCGCGCATGCTCACTGATTTCTAACGTTCTCGCCTCTTTTCGTTATTTATAGCAATGTAATGTGCGATCGCTTCACCACATCCCAAAGGTACCATTAGTGGTCATGGCTTGTGCAGAAGATTTTGGCCAAAGACAGAATTCCCTAGGTCCGACATCCACCATATTCTCTAGATCTTGACTCTTCTGAGTTTTTCTCTTCAAAAATCGAATCCCATTTTAAAAGTAACAAAATTTTAAAACGTCGAGGAAAACAAAGAGAATGTAACCAGCCGGCTGATCGCTATTTGCAATAAGGAGTTGGAGGAATGATTCCATCGACGTTGGGTAAAATGTGTAACTTAGAAAGCGACTACTTTGAAGGAGATTAAATGCTGAATTGATATTTTCTGTAGTTTTCTTTTTATAAAATCAGTCCTGATATTGTTTGTAGAATTTTTAAAATATACAAATTTATTTCAAATACACGACTAATATGCATGGGGGAGATATATATATATATATATATATATATATATATATATATAATGTTTTTTAATTAAAAATACATTCCGACACGGAGATTTCTGTTTCGAGATTCTACCTCGTCATCAGACAAGGTGAGCTCAATGTTGTGAAAATGATTTTCATTTAGATATGAGAAACGATGGATGTGCGTTGTGGTGCAATGGATATCAGCTCGGAACGAGAAATCGGGGGGCCTAGTTCGAATTCCAGCTGAAGTCATTGCATTCACTTACGCGCAAATACCCTTGGGAAAGGTATTAATCCGTCTATTCCTTCCAGTTATGGGTTAAATAACAGGACAGACTGGGTTCTATAGCCTTGGTCGGCAACCAGTCTACCGCAGAAAGTAATGGCAACCTACTGCGGGATAATCTTCTGCCCAGTCAGTCATGTCTCTTTCGATACATGATCGCCCAAAGCGTGTATCACGTATGGCACTTAACTGACTGATAAGAAACGATACGCTTGTTATTTATAGATATGGGAAGACATAAAAATTTGTGTGTGTTCAATTTAACTAATCAGAATAGAGATTCATTTTAAATTTGAAAAAGGTTTCTATTTTTGGGGTAAACATGATTTTTTTTTCTTTCAGTCTCAATGATCAAAGTGTCAACTTAATTTTTAAAACCCTTATATATATATATATGTGTGTGTGTGTGTGTGTGTATGAAATGATTTGTTTGAACATTATTTTTAATCGATACTAGTACTTCAGTAGATATTCTGTTTTTAATCAGAGTATTTTTTTTTTAATCATATCACCCCAAGCAAGGCGAAAACGCCACTGATGCGCAGGGGGCTACGTAAGAGTGAAAAGATTGGAAAAGAGAAAAACAGGAAACCACATCCTAAACAGGAAACAAGGGATGAGCCTCTTCACCTGTTCAATAAACGTGGGTGGAGTGTGAAACGGGCGATAGTTTGGTCTATCTACTCCAATTAAAAAAAAAAAAGATACGGGTGTTGAGTTAACTAAGTTTTCGCTTCGTTTAAGTCCAATAAAAAAATGTCTTAGAAAATAAAAACAACAAAACACTTTTAAAGTTAAGCATAAATAAATACAAAATCATGACTTACTAAAATTTCCAAAAATCTAACCAACATGATCGCAAGTGCTTCAGTGGCCGTTGACAAAAGAAAGGAAAGGTTATTTTGTCTACTGGCCAGAGGAATGGGTTTGTGGGTAGGTTAAAATATTTACTTCTACCGGCCTGATTATTTAAGATAAATTTTTGTTACAAAAATGTGTGTCCTTCGGAAGGATTCGGACCTGTGACCCCTATCCACATAGGGAAGCCAACACGTGATCTGGCAGGTTCGAATCCTGCCGAATAACACATATTTTCAAAACAAAAATTTATTGTAAATAATCAGACCGGTAGAAATACTCTTTGATTACAAACAGAATATCTACTTAAATACGAGTATCGATCAAAAATGTTTAAACAAATAATTTCAAAATGTCTGTTGTTTATAACCAGTTTCGTTAATCTTCGTAATGTGGGTGTGTGTTTCCCTCCAAGCAAGGCAGTACTGCCACTGGTGCACAGGAGGGTTACAGTGAGAGGAAAGGGAATAGAAAAGAAAAAACGCTGCAGAGGATGTTGAAGAAGGGATGAGATGATAGTCAAAGTGGATGTGCGTTGCGGTGCAGTGAATTTCGGCTCGGAACGAGAAATCCGAAAGCCGAGTTCGAATTTCATTTGAATTCATTGCATTCACCTACGCGCAAATAACGTTGGAAAAGGTAATAATCCGTCTCTGCCCTCCAGTTATGGGTTAAATAACAGAACAGATTAGGTTCTGTAGCCTTGGCTGGCAACCAGTCGACTGCAGAATGTAATGACAATCTACTGCAAGATAAACTTCTACCCAGTCAGTCATGTCTCTTTTGAGACATGATCGCCCAAGCGTGTATCACGTATGGCACTTAAATGACTGATGCCTTCATTTCGGGAAGAAAGATTTCCGATAATTTAAGAAATTGCAGGATATTATATTTGAATTCCTTGCATTCACTTATGGGTAAATACACTTGGGGAAGGTATTAATCCATCTCTTCCTTCTAGTTATGGGTTAAAAAACAGGACTGATTGGGTCCTGCAGCCTTGGCTGGCAACCAGTCTATCGCAGAAAGCAATAGAAACCTACTGCGAGATAATCTTCTGCCCAGTCAGTCATGTCTCTTTCGAGATATTATCGCCCAAGCTTGTATCATCTATGGCACTTAACTGATAGTCAAAGAGATAGATTATAACAACTGACGTTGCATTTGAACATTTGAAGATTGTAGCTATCAGGGAAGCAAGCATGCAGAAGGAAGTGCGAAACAAAAACTGATGGAGTCGAAGTGGCGGTTATATTTACATAATTTGACGGTAAAAGGGTGGGACCTAGGTGCCAATCTAGTTGCGCGTGTAAATTCATAATTGTGGAGACACCAGGGAATGAAGCTCATCAGAACAGAAGTTGTCAAAATATTTGTGGAAAAGAAAGAGGGAAACTATATCCAGTCGGTGAGAATGTGACCGAAGTCGAGCTACCAAATCGGGAAAGATTAATATTATATATATATATATATATATATAATATCAGCATGCGGTATTGGTATAGAAGAATCCAAAGGAGTATCCTGTGCATACAGTGGTAGGATAACTCTCTAATAGTGCTCTAAATATATATGTATAAAAATACATATAGAGCAAATATAAGAAAAATTAAGGCAGACACGTTATTTCATGGTAAATCGGAAGTTTAGGCCTATTTCAGGCAAACCATCATCAGTTTCTGTCTTTATTTTATAAAGGATAATCCTTTGTACAATAAAGACGAAGCTGATGATAGTTTTCCTGAAATAGGCTTAAACTTCCGATTTACCATGAAATAACGTGTCCGCCTTAATTTTTCTTTATATGTGGATGACTAATATATTATGCTCTCATTACGATTGAGCTCTCTGGAGAAGAAAATTTTAAAAACAGTTCCCACTTCGGCTATAATGCGTGACTCTTCAGAAATGAATTGAGTTCTCTCGGTGACTGGCGTCTGTATACACTGCTTATATACAAGAGGTTAAAATTTCCTCTGATAACATGCGCCGATGACTTAGGGAGTAGAGACTCCGACTGACACCAAATCGGTCGAGTTTCGATCCCGGCCAGAAGCAAGTGGATATGTCTAGCCACACTGATGACATGTGATACAGTGAAACGGGCTTGTATGTGGATGACTATATATATTTGAGATCTCGTTCGATTGTATCAATCCAAACTGATTTGAATATAGGGACATTAGTAATTTGTGTATTCTCTCTCTCTGTATAAGAAGTTTGTCTGACTGCCTGCCTGTATAAGAAATGTCTGTCTGTCTGACTGCCTGACTGCCTGCCTGCCTGCCTAAAAGTCTGTCTGCCTGCCTGCCTGACTGTATAAAAAGTCTGCCTGCCTGCCTGACTGTATAAAAAGTCTGCCTGCCTGCCTGGCTGTATAAAAAGTCTGCCTGCCTGCAAAAAGTCTGCCTGCCTGCCTGCCTGCCTGGCTGTATAAAAAGTCTGCCTGCCTGCCTGCCTGCCTGGCTGCATAAAAAGTCTGTCTGCCTGCCTGCCTGGCTGTATAAAGTCTGCCTGCCTGCCTGCCTGGCTGTATAAAAAGTCTGCCTGCCTGCCTGCCTGCCTGACTTGGCTGTATAAAAAGTCTGCCTGCCTGCCGCCCTGGCTGTATAAAAAGTCTGTCAGTCTGCCTGCCTGTCTGGCTGTATAAAAAGTCTGCCTGCCTGCCTGCCTGCCTGCCTGTATAAAGTCTGCCTGCCTGTATAAAAAGTCTGCCTGCCTGCCTGCCTGCCTGCCTGGCTGCATAAAAAGTCTGTCTGCCTGCCTGCCTGCCTGCCTGCCTGCCTGCCTGGCTGTATAAAAAGTCTGTCTGCCTGCCTGCCTGCCTGCCTGCCTGCCTGGCTGTATAAAAAGTCTGCCTGCCTGCCTGGCTGTATAAAAAAGTCTGCCTGCCTGCCTGCCTGGCTGTATAAAAAGTCTGCCTGCCTGCCTGCCTGGCTGTATAAAAAGTCTGCCTGCCTGCCTGCCTTGCCTGTATAAAAAGTCTGTCTGTCTGTCTGCCTTGCCTGTATAAAAAGTCTGTCTGTCTGTCTGCCTTGCCTGTATAAAAAGTCTGTCTGCCTTGCCTGTATAAAAAGTCTGTCTGCCTTGCCTGTATAAAGTCTGTCTGCCTTGCCTGTATAAAAAGTCTGTCTGCCTTGCCTGTATAAAAGTCTGTCTGCCTTGCCTGTATAAAAAGTCTGTCTGCCTTGCCTGTATAAAAAGTCTGTCTGCCTTGCCTTGCTAAAAGTCTGTCTGCCTTGCCTGTATAAAAAGTCTGTCTGCCTTGCCTGTATAAAAAGTCTGTCTGCCTTGCTCGTATAAAAAGTCTGTCTGCCTTGCCTGTATAAAAAGTCTGTCTGCCTTGCCTGTATAAAAAGTCTGTCTGCCTTGCCTGTATAAAAAGTCTGTCTGCCTTGCCTGTATAAAAAGTCTGTCTGCCTTGCCTGTATAAAAAGTCTGTCTGCCTTGCCTGTATAAAAAGTCTGTCTGCCTTGCCTGTATAAAAAGTCTGTCTGCCTTGCCTGTATAAAAAGCCTGTCTGCCTTGCCTGTATAAAAAGTCTGTCTGCCTTGCCTGTATAAAAAGTCTGTCTGCCTTTGCCTGTATAAAAAGTCTGTCTGCCTTGCCTGTATAAAAAGTCTGTCTGCCTTGCCTGTATAAAAAAGTCTGTCTGCCTTGCCTGTATAAAAAGTCTGTCTGCCTTGCCTGTATAAAAAGTCTGTCTGCCTTGCCTGTATAAAAAGTCTGTCTGCCTTGCCTGTATAAAGCCTTGTCTGCCTTGCCTGTATAAAAAGTCTGTCTGCCTTGCCTGTATAAAGTCTGTCTGTTTTGTTTTTGCATAAAAAGTCTGTCTGCCTTGCCTGTATAAAAAGTCTGTCTGCCTTGCCTGTATAAAAAGTCTGTCTGCCTTGCCTGTATGTCTGTCTGCCTTGCCTGTATAAAAAAAGTCTGTCTGCCTTGCCTGTATAAAAAGTCTGTCTGCCTTGCCTGTATAAAAAGTCTGTCTGCCTTGCCTGTATAAAAAGTCTGTCTGCCTTGCCTGTATAAAAAGTCTGTCTGCCTTGCCTGTATAAAAAGTCTGTCTGCCTTGCCTGTATAAAAAGTCTGTCTGCCTTGCCTGTATAAAAAGTCTGTCTGCCTTGCCTGTATAAAAAGTCTGTCTGCCTTGCCTGTATAAAAAGTCTGTCTGCCTTGCCTGTATAAAAAGTCTGTCTGCCTTGACTGTATAAAAAGTCTGTCTGCCTTGCCTGTATAAAAAGTCTGTCTGTCTGTCTGCCTTGCCTGTATAAAAAGTCTGTCTGTCTGTCTGCCTTGCCTGTATAAAAAAGTCTGTCTGTCTGTCTGCCTTGCCTGTATAAAAGTCTGTCTGTCTGCCTTGCCTGTATAAAAAGTCTGTCTGTCTGCCTGCCTGTATAAAAAGTCTGTCTGTCTGTCTGCCTTTGCCTGTATAAAAAGTCTGTCTGTCTGTCTGCCTTGCCTGTATAAAAAGTCTGTCTGTCTGCCTTGCCTGTATAAAAAGTCTGTCTGTCTGTCTGCCTTGCCTGTATAAAAAGTCTGTCTGTCTGTCTGCCTTGCCTGTATAAAGTCTGTCTGTCTGCCTACCTGTATAAAAAAGTCTGTCTGTCTGTCTGCCTGCCTGTATAAAAAGTCTGTCTGTCTGTCTGCCTTGCCTGTATAAAAAAAGTCTGTCTGTCTGTCTGCCTTGCCTGTATAAAAAGTCTGTCTGTCTGCCTTGCCTGTATAAAAAGTCTGTCTGTCTGTCTGCCTTGCCTGTATAAAAAGTCTGTCTGTCTGTCTGCCTTGCCTGTATAAAAAGTCTGTCTGTCTGTCTGCCTTGCCTGTATAAAAAGTCTGTCTGTCTGTCTGCCTTACCTGTATAAAAAGTCTGTCTGTCTGTCTGCCTTGCCTGTATAAAAAGTCTGTCTGTCTGTCTGCCTTGCCTGTATAAAAAGTCTGTCTGTCTGTCTGCCTTGCCTGTATAAAAAGTCTGTCTGTCTGTCTGCCTTGCCTGTATAAAAAGTCTGTCTGTCTGTCTGCCTTGCCTGTATAAAAAAGTCTGTCTGTCTTGCCTGCCTTGCCTGTATAAAAAGTCTGTCTGCCTGCCTGCCTTGCCTGTATAAAAAGTCAGTCTGTCTGCCTTGCCTGTATAAAAAGTCTGTCTGTCTGCCTTGCCTGTATAAAAAGTCTGTCTGTCTGTCTGCCTTGCCTGTATAAAAAGTCTGTCTGTCTGCCTTGCCTGTATAAAAAGTCTGTCTGTCTGCCTTGCCTGTATAAAAAGTCTGTCTGTCTGTCTGCCTTGCCTGTATAAAAAGTCTGTCTGTCTGTCTGCCTTGCCTGTATAAAAAGTCTGTCTGTCTGTCTGCCTTGCCTGTATAAAAAGTCTGTCTGTCTGTCTGCCTTGCCTGTATAAAAAGTCTGTCTGTCTGTCTGCCTTGCCTGTATAAAAAGTCTGTCTGTCTGTCTGCCTTGCCTGTATAAAAAGTCTGTCTGTCTGTCTGCCTTGCCTGTATAAAAAGTCTGTCTGTCTGTCTGCCTTGCCTGTATAAAAAGTCTGTCTGTCCTTGTCTGCCTTGCCTGTATAAAAAGTCTGTCTGCCTTGCCTGTATAAAAAGTCTGTCTGCCTTGCCTGTATAAAAAGTCTGTCCTGCCTTGCCTGTATAAAAAGTCTGTCTGTCTGTCTGCCTTGCCTGTATAAAAAGTCTGTCTGTCTGTCTGCCTTGCCTGTATAAAAAGTCTGTCTGTCTGTCTGCCTTGCCTGTATAAAAAGTCTGTCTGTCTGTCTGCCTTGCCTGTATAAAAAGTCTGTCTGCCTGCCTGCCTTGCCTGTATAAAAAGTCTGTCTGCCTGCCTGTATAAAAAGTCTGTCTGTCTTGCCTGTATAAAAAGTCTGTCTGTCTTGCCTGTATAAAAAGTCTGTCTGTCTTGCCTGTATAAAAAGTCTGTCTGCCTTGCCTGTATAAAAAGTCTGTCTGCCTTGCCTGTATAAAAAGTCTGTCTGCCTGCCTGCCTGCATAAGAAGTCTGTCCGGAATTTATCTAGCCAATTTCGTAATAGTTTGTTTCGCCCAGATGTAATTTTATTTACTACTATGATGTTCTTCAGTCAGCGTTGAAGAGCCACTAATTATACTTGTGCTATGTCTGGACGTCGTATTTTCTCATTGACAAGTTACCATTATTTACAGTCGTTGTTGTTATCACCACATTTCGATCGTTGTACTCTCTGGCCTGAATCTTTTCCCATGCAGTAATGTATCTGCTTATTAGCATTTGTTTTATTAAATTTTCAAAATTTGTATTTTGTTTGTGAATAAACCGGTATCTTATGATAAAATACAGTTTCAAGGTATGATGTATTTACGGGTAAATGAGCTCCGTATCGTGGATATATCGAGTGGATATCGAGGTTAAAACCAATTAGCAATGGTCTGTTTGATGCTTGAACACATTCCTCAAGCATGAGGCGCTGTCACCATTCTGTGTTGACACCGTGTCCATTCATATAACAAGACAACAATTTTGTATAAATATAAATAAAATAGTTTCAATCTTCAAGCATTATTTTTAACGGAATCGTTTGTTTCATGCAAATGATTATATTCACTTGACCAATCAAAACTCATATCTTCATAATTATTCATAGCTCAAGATCTCCATTGTAATTTTGTCTGTATCATTTTTTTCACCTGTTTTCTTTTTTCCTTGCTTTTCACTTTCCTTTTTTTCTTTCTTTTCCTGTATTTTCTTTATTTGTTTTCTTTTCTTTTTGCCTTTTTTCATTCCTTTTTTCCTTTCTCTTTTTCTCTCTTTATCTCCGTTCCGTCTTTATTTTCTAGCTTTTTTTCTTTCTCTCTCGTTTTCCTTTTCTTGTTTTTACTCTCTTTTTGTTATTTCTCTCTTTTTTCTGTTTCTTCGCACTCTTTTTATTTTTTCTCGCTTTTTCTTTTTTTCACTCTTTATTCTTTTTTAACTTTATTTGGTTTTTCTCTTTTGTGTTTTTTCCTATTTCCGTTTTTCTCTCTTTTTGTTTTTCTTTTACATTTTCTCCTCTTTTTCTGTTTCTTTCCTCTTTTTCTGTTTTTTTCTCACTTTTCCTGTTTTTTTCTCACTTTTTCCGTTTTTCTCACTCTTTTCTTGTTTCTCCTCCTTCTTTTTTCTGCGTTTTACCCCTTCTTTTTTTTTCTGCGTTTTACCCCTTCTTTTTTTTTTCTGCGTTTTACCCCTTCTTTTTTTTTTCTGCGTTTTACCCCTTCTTTTTTTTTTCTGCGTTTTTCCTCCTTTTTTTTTCTGCGTTTTTCCTCCTTCTTTTTTTTCTGCGTTTTTCCTCCTTCTTTTTTTTCTGCGTTTTTCCTCCTTTTTTTCTGCGTTTTTCCTCCTTCTTTTTTTTCTGCGTTTTTCCTCCTTCTTTTTTTTCTGCGTTTTTCCTCCTTCCTTTTTTTCTGCTTTTTCCTCCTTCCTTTTTTCTGCTTTTTTCGCCTTCCTTTTTTCTGCTTTTTTCGCCTTTTTTCCGCCTTTTTTTCCTTTTTTCTTGCTTTTTTTCTCCTTCCTTTTTTCTGCTTTTTTTCTCCTTCCTTTTTTCTGCTTTTTTTCTCCTTCCTTTTTTCTGCTTTTTTTCTCCTTCCTTTTTTCTGCTTTTTTTCTCCTTCCTTTTTTCTGCTTTTTTTCTCCTTCCTTTTTTCTGCTTTTTTTCTCCTTCCTTTTTTCTGCTTTTTTCTCCTTCCTTTTTTCTGCTTTTTTTCTCCTTCCTTTTTTCTGCTTTTTTTCTCCTTCCTTTTTTCTGCTTTTTTTCTCCTTCCTTTTTTCTGCTTTTTTCTCCTTCCTTTTTTCTGCTTTTTTTTCTCCTTCCTTTTTTCTGCTTTTTTCTCCTTCCTTTTTTCTGCTTTTTTTCTCCTTCCTTTTTTCTGCTTTTTTTTCTCCTTCCTTTTTTCTGCTTTTTTTCTCCTTCCTTTTTTCTCCTTCCTTTTTTCTTGCTTTTTTTCTCCTTCCTTTTTTCTGCTTTTTTCTCCTTCCTTTTTTCTGCTTTTTTTCTCCTTCCTTTTTTCTGCTTTTTTTCTCCTTCCTTTTTTCTGCTTTTTTCTCCTTCCTTTTTTCTGCTTTTTTTCTCCTTCCTTTTTTCTGCTTTTTTTCTCCTTCCTTTTTTCTGCTTTTTTTCTCCTTCCTTTTTTCTGCTTTTTTTCTCCTTCCTTTTTTCTGCTTTTTTTCTCCTTCCTTTTTTCTGCTTTTTTTCTCCTTCCTTTTTTCTCCTTTTTTCCTCCTTCTTTTTTCTCCTTCCTTTTTTCTCCTTTTTTCTTTTTTCCTTCCTTTTTTCTCCTTCCTTTTTTCTGCTTTTTTCTCCTTCCTTTTTTCTGCTTTTTTTCTCCTTCCTTTTTTCTGCTTTTTTTCTCCTTCCTTTTTTCTGCTTTTTTTCTCCTTCCTTTTTTCTTTTTTGCTTTTTTGCTTTTTTCTCCTTCCTTTTTTCTGCTTTTTTTCTCCTTCCTTTTTTCTGCTTTTTTTCTCCTTCCTTTTTTCTGCTTTTTTTCTCCTTCCTTTTTTCTGCTTTTTTTCTCCTTCCTTTTTTCTGCTTTTTTCTCCTTCCTTTTTTCTGCTTTTTTTCTCCTTCCTTTTTTCTGCTTTTTTTCTCCTTCCTTTTTTCTGCTTTTTTTCTCCTTCCTTTTTTCTGCTTTTTTCTCCTTCCTTTTTTCTGCTTTTTTCTCCTTCCTTTTTACCTGCATTTTTCTCTCCCTTTTTTCTGCTTTTTTTATCTACCTTATTGTCTGCTTTTTTCTCTCCCTTTTTCTGCTTTTTTTCTTTCCCTTTTTTTTCTTTGCCTTTTTTTCTGCTTTTTTCTTTGCCTTTTTTTCTGCTTTTTTCTTTGCCTTTTTTTCTGCTTTTTTCTTTGCCTTTTTTTCTGCTTTTTTCTTTGCCTTTTTTTCTGCTTTTTTCTTTGCCTTTTTTTCTGCTTTTTTCTTTGCCTTTTTTTCTGCTTTTTTCTTTGCCTTTTTTTCTGCTTTTTTCTTTGCCTTTTTTTCTGCTTTTTTCTTTGCCTTTTTTTCTGCTTTTTTCTTTGCCTTTTTTTCTGCTTTTTTCTTTGCCTTTTTTTCTGCTTTTTTCTTTGCCTTTTTTTCTGCTTTTTTCTTTCCTTTTTTTCTCTTTTTTGCCTTTTTTTCTGCTTTTTTCTTTCCCTTTTTTTCTGCTTTTTTTCTCTCTCTTTTTTCTCTCCCTTTTTTGCTTTTTTCTGCTTATTTTCTGCTTTTTTTCTCTCCCTTTTTTCTGCTTTTTTTCTCTCCCTTTTTTCTGCTTTTTTTCTCTCCCTTTTTTCTGCTTTTTTCTCTCCCTTTTTTCTGCTTTTTTTCTCTCCCTTTTTTCTGCTTTTTTTCTCTCCCTTTTTTCTGCTTTTTTCTCTCTCTTTTTTCTGCTTTTTTTCTCTCCCTTTTTCTGCTTTTTTCTCTCCCTTTTTTCTGCTTTTTTCTTCCTTTTTTTCTTCCTTTTTTTCTGCTTTTTTCTTTCTTTTTTCTGCTTTTTTTTCTTCCTTTTTTTCTGCTTTTTTTTCTTTTTTTTCTGCTTTTTTCTCCCTTCCTTTTTCTGCTTTTTTTCTCCCTTCCTTTTTCTGCTTTTTTTTCTCCCTTCCTTTTTCTGCTTTTTTTTCTCCCTTCCTTTTTCTGCTTTTTTTTCTCCCTTCCTTTTTCTGCTTTTTTTCTCCCTTGCTTTTTTTCTCCCTTCCTTTTCCTGCTTTTTTTCTCTTGCTTTTTTTCTGCCTTTTTTCTGCCATTTTCCCCCTTTCCTTTTTTTCTACCATTTTCCCCCTTTCCTTTTTTCTGCTTTTTTCTTTTTTCTGCTTTTTTCTTTTTTCTGCTTTTTTCTTTTTTCTACTTTTTTCTTTTTTCTACTTTTTTCTTTTTTCCACTTTTTTCTTTTTTCTACTTTTTTCTTTTTTTCTACTTTTTTCTTTTTTCTACTTTTTTCTTTTTTCTACTTTTTTCTTTTTTCTTTCTTTTTTCTTTTTTCTTTCTCTTTCTTGTTTTTTCTTTGTTTTTTCTTTCTTCTTTCTGTTTTTTCTTTCTGTTTTTTCTTTCTGTTTTTCTTTCTGTTTTTCTTTCTGTTTTTTCTTTCTGTTTTTCTTTCTGTTTTTCTTTCTGTTTTTCTTTCTGTTTTTTCTTTCTGTTTTTCTTTCTGTTTTTTCTTTCTGTTTTTCTTTCTGTTTTTTCTTTCTTCTTTCTGTTTTTCTTTCTGTTTTTTCTTTCTGTTTTTTCTTTCTTCTGCTTTTTTCTTTTTCTTCTTTTTCTTTTTTCTTCTTCTTTTTTTCTGCTTTTCTTTCTTTTCTTCTTTTTTTCTTTTCTTTCTTTTCTTCTTTTTTCTTTTTTCTTTTCTTCTTTTTTTCTGCTTTTTTTCTTTCTTCTTTTTCTTTTTTCTTTCTTCTTTTCTTTCTTTTCTTTCTTCTTTTTTTCTTTCTTTTTTTCTTTCTTCTTTTTCTTTTCTTTCTTCTTTTCTTTTTCTTTCTTCTTTCTTTCTTTTTTTTCTTTCTTTTCTTTCTTTCTTCTTTTCTTCTTTTTCTTTCTTCTTTTTTTCTTTTTTTCTTTCTTCTTTTCTTTTTCTTTTCTTCTTTTTTCTTTTCTTTCTTCTTTTTCTTTTTTCTTTCTTCTTTTCTTTTTTCTTTCTTCTTTTTTCTTTCTTTCTTCTTTTTCTTTCTTTTTTCTTTCTTCTTTTTCTTTTCTTTCTTCTTTTTTCTTTTTTCTTTCTTCTTTCTTTCTTTTTCTTTCTTCTTTTTTCTTTTTCTTTCTTTTCTTTCTTTTCTTTCTTCTTTTTTCTTTTTTCTTTCTTCTTTTTCTTTCTTTCTTTCTTTCTTTTCTTTCTTCTTTTCTTTCTTTCTTTCTTCTTTTCTTTCTTTCTTCTTTTCTTGCTTTCTTTCTTTCTTTCTTTCTTCTTTTTTCTTTTCTTTCTTCTTTCTTTTCTTTCTTTCTTTCTTTCTTTCTTCTTTTTTCTTTTTTCTTTCTTTCTTTCTTTCTTCTTTTTCTTTCTTTTTTCTTTCTTCTTTTTTTTCTTTCTTTCTTCTTTTTTCTTCCTGTTTTTCTTTCTTCTTTTCTTCCTTTCTTTTCTTTCTTCTTTTTTCTTCCTGTTTTTTTGCTTTCTTCTTTTTTTCTTCCTGTTTTTTTCTTTCTTCTTTTTCTTCTGTTTTTCTTTCTTCTTTTTTTCTTCCTGTTTTTTCTTTCTTCTTTTTTCTTCCTTGTTTTTTCTTTCTTCTTTTTTCTTCCTGTTTTTTTCTTTCTTCTTTTTTCTTCCTGTTTTTTCTTTCTTTTTTCTTCCTGTTTTTTTCTTTCTTCTTTTTCTTCCTGTTTTTTTCTTTCTTCTTTTTCTTCCTGTTTTTTCTTTCTTCTTTTTTCTTCTTTTTCTTTCTTCTTTTTTTCTTCCTGTTTTTTTCTTTCTTCTTTTTTCTTCCTGTTTTCTTTCTTCTTTTTCTTCCTGTTTTCTTTCTTCTTTTTCTTCCTGTTTTTTTCTTTCTTCTTTTTTCTTCCTGTTTTCTTTCTTCTTTTTCTTCTCTTTTTTTCTTTTTCTTCTTTTTTTCTTCCTGTTTTTTCTTTCTTCTTTTTCTTCCTGTTTTTTTCTTTCTTCTTTTTTCTTCTTTTTTCTTTCTTCTTTTTTTCTTCCTGTTTTTTTCTTTCTTCTTTTTTTCTTCCTGTTTTCTTTCTTCTTTTTTCTTCCTGTTTTTTCTTTCTTCTTTCTTCTCTTTTTTCTTTCTTCTTTTTTCTTCCTGTTTTTCTTTTTTTCTTCTTTTTTTCTTCCTGTTTTTCTTTCTTCTTTTTTCTTCCTGTTTTCTTTCTTCTTTTTTCTTCCTGTTTCTTTCTTCTTTTTTCTTCCTGTTTTTCTTTCTTCTTTCTTCCTGTTTCTTTCTTCTTTCTTCCTATCGTGTTTTTCTTTCTTCTTTTTTTCTTCTGTTTTCTTTCTTCTTTTTTTCTTCCTGTTTTTTTCTTTCTTCTTTTTTCTTCTGTTTTTCTTTCTTCTTTTTCTTCCTGTTTTTTCTTTCTTCTTTTTTTCTTCCTGTTTTTCTTTCTTCTTTTCTTCCTGTTTTTCTTTCTTCTTTTTTCTTCCTGTTTTTTCTTTCTTCTTTTTCTTCCTGTTTTCTTTCTTCTTTTTTCTTCCTGTTTTTCTTTCTTTCTTTTTCTTCCTGTTTTTCTTTCTTCTTTTCTTCCTGTTTTTTTCTTTCTTCTTTTTTTCTTCCTGTTTTTCGTTTCTTCTTTTTTTCTTCCTGTTTTTTCGTTCTTCTTTTTTTTCTTCCTGTTTTTCGTTCTTCTTTTTTTCTTCTGTTTTTTTCGTTCTTCTTTTTCTTCCTGTTTTTTCTTTCTTCTTTTTCTTCCTGTTTTTTCTTTCTTCTTTTTTCTTCTGTTTTTTTCTTTCTTCTTTTTCTTCTGTTTTTTCTTTCTTCTTTTTCTTCCTGTTTTTTCTTTTCTTCTTTTCTTCCTGTTTTCTTTCTTCTTTTTTTCTTCCTGTTTTTTTCTTTCTTCTTTTTTTCTTCCTGTTTTTTTCTTTATTCTTTTTATTCTGTTTTTTCTTTATTCTTTTTATTCTGTTTTTTCTTTATTCTTTTTATTCTGTTTTTTTCTTTATTCTTTTTATTCTGTTTTTTCTTTATTCTTTTTATTCTGTTTTTTCTTTATTCTTTTTATTCTGTTTTTCTTTATTCTTTTTGTTGTTTTTTCTTTATTCTTTTATTCTGCTTTTCTTTATTCTTTTTATTCTGCTTTTTTCTTTATTCTTTTTATTCTGTTTGTTTTTTTTACTTTCAATACCAAGTGCAAGTATATCTTGTAATTCTTTCACAACGGCATTCTCCTACGTTTTCAAATTTTGCTTAGTTTTCGTAATTCGTTCACGCTCTCGGGTTTCTCTGTCGCATTTTCATTGGACCGAAATAATATAAGAATAAATCCGACTTGTTGTCAGCAGTTGGTTTATCCGCTAAGGCAACATTTTTAGGATTCTACAACACGATATTAATTTAGTTTAAGCGGCTTACGGCCAAATCGCGTTGAAACACCAGTTCTCCTACGATCACCGAAGTTAAACAGCGTTGAGCCTAATCACTACCTCGGTCTGACACTGCTTTGAAATACTAGATGCTGTAAGCTGGGGTGTGCGAGTGGTGAAATGAATCTAATTTCCGAATTAGAGATAGTAGAGTTCAAATTTCAGTCGAGTTCGTTATATTCACTCAACTTTCTCAAGAATATTTGGGCGTATGACTCCACCGCCTCTCTCCCCAACTATGGGTTAATTAGTAAAACTTTATCGGTAACCGCCTCTTCGCAAATTATACATTTTTTTACTTGAAATAACATCTTCTCCCCACTATGGGTTAATTCGTAGGACTTTTCAGTAAATCATTATAATAAACAAAATTTTAAAAACATGAAAGACTTCTCACTCTTTGGCAGAATCTCTGACTGACTATGTCCTTAGTGGTGTAGCCACTACTAAGGATATAGTGGCTACACCACTTTATGAATTGATGAGGATATTTAATTTAACCTTGAATTCAAAACCTCCAAGTATATCTTTCTCCTAGACCGGTTTCCGCCCAAGGCTATAGGAAGTAGTATATCTTGCTATTTACCTATAGCTGGGGTTTGATTCAAACCTTTCCCAAGCATATTTGTATATGAGTAAATGTAATAAGCCCGACTTGGATTTCGAACACGACTCTCTTATCCGCAATTTAGTACTCCACTGCGTCCCCTTATCTCCAAAAATTTCTGAGACTCTAAAACTGTTCTGGTTTTAAATTACCTGCAAAAGGTTGATAAGCCGTAAAAAACAATAAAATCAATTAATCTTTGCTTAAACTCCTAGATGCATAACTTTTTCAAATACATCATAGATTTTCCAAACTATGCGTCACAAGCATCTTTTCAAAAAGAAAACTGTTCATCTTATTATCGTTGTGGGCCTGTAAATATTTGTAAATACTGTCTTTTTGCACTCTTTTGTTTCGGAATACCCGTCGATCTTCAATCCTGGAAAGCCAGATTCGGGTGGACGTTTTCTTTATTGATTATCACTGACGTTAAAATCGCCTTTGGTATTTCTTTTATCTCTAGTTCAAAGCCAGGAGGAAATGTCAATTAAATTTCGGTTCTCCGTATCATTCAAATCCACCTGATTTATGGCATCGAAATATCCATCCGTTTTCTCATTGCCACAGAACGAAAAGTTGAAATTTTGTTTGTTTGTTTTTTTTACAAAATAATTTTTAGCTGAATTTCTGTTCTTAATTTAAAATACAGGGTGCAATGGATAAATTGTCATCTAAATGACACAAAATAAATAAAAATAATTAAAAATAATATTGACATCTTATTTCAGCAGATTTTTGTCATTTTGGTAAATATATCTGTGACAAAGAGACAAGCCTAACACACACACACACACACACACACACACACACACACACACACACACACGTTTAAAGGGTTCAAAATTTCTAGCACCTGAAGACGGCCGAAACGTACAACAACCGAAATGTCGTAAACGTGGCAATATTTTTTTTATATATATAAAAATTGGAGTAAATTGGAATAGTGAAATTAAACCAGCGTATTTTGTTTACTAATAGAGAAATCCGATTTAGGGCAGAAGTTTTACCCAATGAATCTGGGTCATCAGAAGACAATGGAAAAGAACGAAATCATTTTTATCAAGTAAAAATTGAAATAGAGCTAAGCTAGAAGGAATTTTGGAATTCACATGATTTTGACTGAAACAGCCAGAACCCCGTGATAATCGCATGCATGGTCACCTAGGTTTTCGATATAAGCGCGTAGTTATGCTGAAAATTAGTCAGACCACAACCGTGAGAGCGTGCGGTTGAGTAAGATCGGGTCTCTCCGATGGAGTGGAGTTGCTGACAACTTTGACCAAACAACCTCCTAACCGAAGATGTCTTTGTATAAAAAAGGAAAGTAAAATATATTTACTAGCAGTATAGCCCGGCATTGCTCGTGTGTAATGAAAGCTTTAAAACTGATGCATGGTCCTGGAGCTCAGACTCTTTGGACGTTGGCACGAAAGACTAAAAAGCAATAGTTGTTTCCAGTTAAAGCGAAACTGTAGACTGACAGAAAAATCAATGGATGTAAGTCAAATTTTGATTTCCTGGTATCGATATCAAATAAGTTTTTTTCGTCGTAAACTGAATTTTGAAGGCTAAATAAGTCCTCTGAGTAAATGGTATCATGGCTGAGACTAAGAACTACAATTATACCTACTTAGAGCTAAACCCGAAGCAAAAACTAAAATAAAAGGGCTGAAAAAAATAGACATACAGGCAGATAAACAGACACACACACACAAACAACTTGCCTTTTATATACATATATTATCGATTTTCTGCACTATTGTAAGAACTGCAACCTTGAAACTTCTGAATATCGTTTCTTATGTCTTTGTCTATGAGTGTATCAAATTCTATAACCAGATTTTTTCAATTATCGATTTTCGACGCAAAATCTAGCTAAGAACACTCGTAGACGCTTATAGTACAACTGTGTAAATTTTCAAGAAAATCGGTTCAGCCGTTTCGGATACTATAAGGAACGGATACACACAGACACACACACAGACAAAGTTCCATTTATAAGTAAGTTTAGATTAGATATTTTACTTACATTTGGGTCCGATCTTATTGTTTCAGACGGTGATGGCGAAAGGGCAAGGAAGAAGAACTGGATTATGAAATCATTATGTGAAACTGATTTTTATGAAGAAGTCGGATTGAGTGTTTCCCAACAAAGTGATTTATGATTTGAACAGTTTAATCATCACCTCGAATTTGTTGCGAATTTATTAAATTTAATAGTCGCCCAAAAACTTTGAGAAGTATCGTTGTCGTAGCGGTCGCACTGAAAAACCGCCGAGTATATGAAGCTTAATGTTCGTTACCAGCCCAACAACAGTTTGTTCCAATACCTTTGATCAGACACCGTGGTCCTAGCATTGTATTTTAGAAGAATTGTTCCCGTCAAAAGTCTGGAGAAAATTATTGAAAAGAAAAGAGAGAATTGGCCCGGGGGAGCATTGGCAGTTTATGCCATAAAAATGAATGTAAAATGTTGGTTGAAATGTTCTCGAAAGTGTTAGATTGGTGCACGTTGACTTTAAGCCCTGCACAGACATCCTTACCCTTCCATCGGGTTAGACCGATGCCGTTGACCCGGATAGACACGTTGAATACACCGGTTCTCGTTCGATCACCGAAGTTAAGCAACGTTGAGTCTGGTCAGTACTTAGATGGTTAACCGCTTGGGAATACCAGGTGCTGTAAGCATTAAGTGACGGATGTGCGTTGTGATGCAGTGGATATCGACTTGGAAAGAGAAATCGGTGAGCCGAGTTCGAATTTCACTTGAATGCCCTGCATTCACTTACGCGCTGATACCCTTGGGAAAGGTATTAATCCGTCCTTTCCCTCCAGTTATGGGTTAAATAATAGGGTATAACTTGGGACCCCGCCCTTAAACAAATCCTAATGAATCTTCTTCCATCGGGGAGGAAGCCGGCTCAACCCAACTAGGGTGAATGCAGCTTGCAACAAATATTCTGAAAATTTAAAAATATACTTTTTGCCTTAAATAATGTAGAAAAAGTTGTTAAGCTGTAGAAACCAAATCGAACAATCATGAACATGGATGCA
The DNA here is from genome assembly GCA_037127315.1 of Ascarosepion bandense. NCBI lineage: Eukaryota > Metazoa > Mollusca > Cephalopoda > Sepiida > Sepiidae > Ascarosepion > Ascarosepion bandense. The sequence goes on along the minus strand of JBBBDQ010000166.1, from coordinate 4,381,938 downwards.
CAGCGTGTCAGATCTTAAAGGACACATCCAAGTGTTTCTGCTCAGAGAACTGTCAATCAAATCTGTGTTGTTGAAAGGTGGTATTTACTGTAGCGCATCTTAATTCACGAGAATAAAACCTGTGCCAAACAATTAAGATCAGAAGCCACAACAACCATACCTAGTAGAATATTATTACTAGTAGTACCTCTAGTAGTAGTAATAGTTGTAATACTATTTCTGGGGTCCTGGGTATGAAGGTAAACTGCATCCGGCAGCAATGCCTCTGATCGGGAGGTTGTGAGGAGTATGGAACCACCCCTTAATTGCTGTTGTTCCCAGGTCCATCCTAACTCATAGTGGTAGCACCTTTTAGGGTCCCAGCTATGGGCAAATAGTTAAACTGGGGTCAAAACACTATAACAGTATAAAAATAAAACTTTTTTAGAAATATATATATATATATATATATATATATATATATATATATATATATATATATACTTTTATAGAAAAATATACATTTTTGAAGGAAAAAAAATTTTACCAGCAATACATTTTTGAATACAAAACTAGAAGACATTTTCGGTTTTCTAAAATAAAAAAAAAAGTAATTTTATCAAAATCTGACTAAATCAATCCTCTCACTATAAGTGAACATTAAAAAAAATATCTTAAAAGCCAACTTTTAAGACATTAAATAAGCCACAGAGATTGATATGCTGTTAAAAAATCTCAAAGTACTTCTGGTAGCAGTAGCAATACTATCAGAACTACTGATACTAGTGGTTGTACTTCTTTTAGTAGCTTTTTTTATATAAACCTTTATTATAAACTTTGTTTCCTATATAAATCAAAAGATGAGGTCTCTACTATCATATTAGTATTTTTATTTATTTTTATTTATTTTTATTTATTTTTTGTAATTGCTTTACCCTCAAAAGAAGCACTGGTGCGCAGGGGGTTTACTTGAAAGGAGAGTGGAAAACGGGTACAAGGGTTTCCGGAGAAAGGATAAGAGAAAGACGGGAATTCAGGAGATAAAAGATAGCAATTGACGTTGGACTTAAACTTTTGTAGTTATCAGGGAAGCAAGTATGTGGAAGGGAATTCCACGGGTGGGAAGTACGAGAAAAGAAGTAGAAGTAACGGTTACATTTGCTTATTTTGACGGCAAAACGGTGGGACCTAAATGCCAAATTAGGAGCAAGTGTAAATTCATGTGGTCGGCGTACCAGGGAAAGAAGCTCATCAGAACAGAAGTTGGGAACATATTTGTAGAAAAAACAGAGGGAGGCCGCATCTTCTCGGTGAGAAAGTGACTGCAATCGAGCTGCCAAATCGGGATCGATTACACTGCAGATCCTCCTTTGGATTTTGTCGAGAACCCCGAGGTGAATAACATGAGCACCTGACCAGATATGACAACAGTATTCAATGCACGGACCTATATTATTCATTTGGGAACATGAAAAGTATTTTCGTTTTTACATAATTTCTCTCCAAATAATTTCTCTCCAAATAATTTCTCTCCAAATAATTTCTCTCCAAATAATTTCTCTCCAAATAATATCTGAAGACGATGTCACTGTTGAATTATTAATATTCGATTATTGCAAAAACGCTTTCTTCTTTTTGCGAACGTTTACTGTAAATCTGATTTCAGCTAAAATTTCTTAATATTATTATTCTTAGGAGGCAATGGATTGCGGCTCGGATTAAGGAATTGGAGAATCTGAGTTCAAATTCGAATTGAGTTCATTACATTCTGGATCAGGGTTATTTTTCACATTTGTTTGAGAAGCCCCTCCCTAGATGACTTCCACTGTTTTAGTGTCTGCCATTTCAGGGGATGTGTCGTACTCGCCACGCTTAGCAATTTGGATTTGCGAAGACTATTTAAACCATAGCTAGTTGCTTGTGTAAGTAGCCGTTGGTGCGGTCCTGGGTATGACATTAAACTGCACCCAGCAGCTAGGCCTCTGATTGAGAGGTTGGGAGAAGCATGGAACCACCTCTTAATTGCTGTTGTTCCCAGGTTCACCCTGACCTGGAGTGGTTGCACCTGTTAGGGTCCCAGCTATGGGCAAATAGTTTCTCCCCAAACTGGGGTCAAAACACTATGAAAGTATAAAAATTGACTTTTATAGAAAAATATACATTTCTGAAGAAAAAATATTATCATCAAAACATTTTTGAAGAAAAATAAATATTACCAGCAATAAATTTTTGAATAAAAAACTGGAAGACATCTTCATTTTTCTAATAGAAAAATGAAAATGAAAATTTAATTTCTTCGTCAAAATCTGACTATAACCGAAAGTAAAAAAAATATATTTCAAAACCCTACTTTTTTGGCATAAAACTCACCTAGCCGTAGGCGCATAGGAATTTTTCTGCCCTTTAACAGGTCCTTTTATTTGGGGGGGGGGGGGTCCTGCAGGGTGTCTACACCACCCTCCTCACCAAGCTTGCACCCAGCAGGAGCGCCGGTTTAGTCGCCAACGACCAGACCCGTGGCAGTACCAGTAGCAGACATAGTCTGACCTAACCTGAAGCTTACAGCATCTTGTATTTCCATGTGGCCATTCATTTAAGTACTGACCAGGCTCGACGTTGCTTAACTTCGGTGATTGTACGGAAACCGACAACCTACTGCGGGAAAATGTTCTGCCTATTCAATCACGAATCGAAAGACATGATCGCCTATGCATGTATGGCATTTAACCGACTGATCATTAAAAAACAGTATTTCCAAAACTTTTTACAATATAAAATTATTTTCCGGCTTTAAATAACCTGTAAAATGGTTTATAACCCCCCTCCAAAAAAAAAAAACAATCAAACCCTATACATATTTAAACGCTACTAGGGTACTTCGATGTAGTGTAATGCTTAGCAAGCTTGTCTAGACTAGATTGTGAATTCTAACCCACTCAGTGCTTTACATTTTCGTCCTTGTGCCACATCTAAGCTACGCTCAGTAAAGCAAATATTCCAAGTAACGCTTCCACCTGCGTACTTTCAGTGGTGACAGGCGTTCTCCAAACATCTTGCGATGTAAAAAGATTTCAGGCAATAGTTTTGTGGGCACCAACCACGAAAGAGGGGGAAAACTTTAGCTTTAGTTTTATAGAAAAATATACATTTTTGAAGAAAAAAAAATTATTCTCAGCAAAACATTTTTAATACAAAACTAGAAAACATTTTCAATTTTCTAAAATAAAAAAAAAAAAGAATAAAAACAAAAAAAATTGTTAAAATCTGATTAAATCAACCTTCTCACTATAACCAAACATTAAAAAAATACCTTAAAACCCCACCAGAGGTTGAACTACTGTTAAACAAAACTCAAACTCAAACTCATGGTACTGCAACATCTATCAAGGCGATTACTCTCTAAGCGCCCTGTTGGGATTACCATCTCTCATTTGCGTTTTTGTTGTCGGGCAGAGAGTGGTTCGGTGGTGTCCCTGTCCGAGGACAGATACGCAGCTAAGAAAAATACCGGAAGGTGCCCGGTTCCGAGTAACAGATGTCTGAGGCACCCCATTGCATTAGATTGGTGGATTGGTGGTCGCCACCGAGGCCAGCGCAACCGATGGTTGTGGGGGCTGGACAATTTTGGGCCCTGGCCCGAGCGTATGCGTTTGGCTTTCCCACATTAAACTCGAACTTGTATCACATCACGTCTCAGAAAATAATTACTTGTATTCTAAGAGCTACTTTGTCATGTCGTCGTTTGTGTTCTTGCTGTGTCACCTGTAGAGCCAATAGCAATGTGTTAGACATTTCAAGTAGCTTCTTACAAGGCCTGTTCAAGGGTAAATCAGCTCTTTTCTATATTATTACCACAATTATTATTAATATAGATTAGTGTCAAGCAAAGCTATTTGTCCTTTTACAGACCTACATAGAGGTGCATTCAAGAATTTTTAAGAAATTTTTTGAAAGTCACTAATAACTAAGTTATTGTAGTTTTACTATACAAGACGTGTTTTTAGTATAATAGACTGATACATTTATAAATCCTTCCAATATGTATTGTTGAAGTTGACATTTTTGTCGAGATTTACAAATTTAATTTCATTCAGCTTCACAAACCAATCGATGAAATTTAAATAAGCTGATTTGTTTAGAAAAAATACTTTGACACAAACCCGATTTCGCGGTTTAATAATTTCTTTAAATTAAATTTTTTTCGGACTTCGTGGTAAACAATATTTTAAATACATTTTTTTCCTTTTTAACAGCGAAAAATCTAATCTAATCTAATCTAAATCTAATCTAAACTTATTTATAAATGGAACTTCGTGTGTCTCCGTTGCCTATACTCCGAAACGGCTGAACCGATTTTCTTGAAAATTTACACAGTTGTACTATAAGCGTCTGCGAGTGTTCTTAGCTAGGTTTTGTGTCGAGGTACCCCCCGAAAAATATCGATAATCGAAAAAATCGGATTATAGAAGGAGTGGTCCGATTTTAATCAAATTTGATGCACTCATAGACAAAGACATAAGAAACGATATTCAGAAGTTTCAAGGTTGCAGTACTTACAATAGTGCAGAAAAACGATTATATATATATATATATATATATATATATAATATATATATATATAAAAAAGGCAAGATATCGAAAATTGATACCTCTGATATTCTATTGAATCTGATCAAAAACCGATATTCAGCCATCAATATGGCTCATTTTCTCCAATTTTACTCCTGATGGGTACAATAAGTTTTCATGGGCTTACTTAGGTTAGTTTATCCTCGGATGACTTATTTGACTCCGATATTAGAATTCGATACCCTGATATCCTACCGGGTCTGATCAAAATCAGTTTTTCAGCCCTTTTATTTTAGTTTTTGCTTCGGGTTTGGCTCTAAGTAGGTATAATTGCAGTTCTTAGTCTCAGCCATGATACCATTTACTCAGAAGACTCAAAATTCAGTTTACGACGAAAAAGACTTATTTGAAATCGATACCAGGAAATCAAAATTTGACTTACATCCATTCATTTTTCTTTCAGTCTACGGTTTCGCTTTAACTGGAAACAACTATTGCTTTTTAGTCTTTCGTGCCAACGTCCAAAGAGTCTGAGCTCCAGGACCATGGATTAGTTTTAAAGCTTTCATTACATCCCAGCAACGCCAGGCTATACTGCTAGTAAATTATAATTATTTCTTACTCTTGAGCATAAAAAATACAAGTGGCGATTTGTAAGTATTTTTTCTTGGAGCCAAATTCCAACTATTTGAAGTGTTTGGTCCTGTGATTTGTTTATAGTTCTCACAAACGCACGGCGAGCAAAAACTAGTTTCTCATATATATATTCGGATGTCAAATCGTACTGATGAGCTGTGATACAGCGAAACAGGACTGTTTGCGGATGACTATTTACTCTCTTAGCCGTTGATTGAGCTTGCTGGAGAAATAGTATATTTGAAAAAATAGAAGCAACTCACGGCTATTAATGCATCGTTCTTCAGAAATGAATTGAAAACCCTCGGCTACTGGCCTTTGTCTACATTTTGTATATAACACGCTAAAATCTGTCTTCCTCCACGGTGCACCGATAGCTTAGAGGTAGAATACCCGACTGATGTCAAATCAGTCGGGTTTCAATCTTGGCTGGAAGCAATCGGATATCTAACCCTACTGATTACCTGTGTGATACAGCAAAACAGAACCGAACCGTCTGCGTATGACACACACACACACACATATATATATATATATATATATATATATATATATATATATATATATATAAAGAGATGCAAAAAAACAATATTGCACTTTTATTAAGATTAGCATGTTATTTTCCATTCGTTTTAGAATCGTGAAAGAGAACGTAAGAGTGTTAACAACACCACATTAATATCATAGTCTCATCAAATCTCTCTTCTTCTCGATTTGTCCACACCATTGAGCACCTTGTGTATCTCTACTTAGATTTTAATATATCAATCCGCGTGTAGGCAAGTATAAAATTGCGTACCAATCCAAATACCTGAGTGCCTCTAGCTTTTTTTTTTACAGAACATGACTTATCATTGATGTATAAGTTAGTCACATCTAGAGAAAAGATAGTGTTTTATCTACATATAAATTATGATTACATTTTTTTTTACTTTTTTTCTTTCTCATAGATTTCATGCTGCCTAAGCATATCTGCCTCCATGACAAAGAATATAAACTAAAAAATAAATAATGTAAAACTCTGAAGTTTGTTGAAAAAAAAAATATTTCATTAAAAATATTTCGTCTCTGATTCTGACATTAAATTATTCGCAGCATAATATTAATATTCCGTGGTCGAAGGTACATTGGAGATACGAAATGATTGAAGCAGACGTTTTTGTATTTGAAATGATTATAGCGAATTTTTTTTCTTTAGAACATTCTTTTTAGATTTAAAGTGGTTGAATATTTAAAAAAAAAAAAGTTTCTGTTACATTTGGTTTTCCGAGATGAAAACTTTCCGTAACATTTCTCAATAGCATGGAAACGAAATTAAATTAATACTGAGCATCAGGAAGAGACAACAAGTTTTTGCGACATGCAATGAGAAAGGAGGGCTTGGAGAACCTGTTACTCACAGGTCAGATAGAGGGAAAGAGAAACAAGGGAAAACAGCGTGTAACATACTTGACCGGCCTGAGCAGGTGGATTGCAGAACAGGTTTGCGTAGTGGAACAGGAGAAAGCGTGCTAAGGTCCACCAGGGATAGCGAGACGTGGAAGGCCATGATCGCCTACGTCCTCAAAGGCCAAGGCACATAGAAGAATAATAATTAAGCATTAAAGATTCGTAGTTTCGATGAATAGTTCGGAAAAGAAAATGTTCATATTAAATAATCTACCACGAAGTAATATTCCAAAATGCTTAAAACAAATTGAGTTCATTTCCCACAATACGGTTGTATTAAACATAACTAAAAAGACACATTTTAAGATAGAGTTCTTTCAAATTCCTTAGGCCTCATTAGAGGTTGATAATGTATCAGTGTGTAATTTGACACCGGCGTTATTCAGACATGTAGGACAGCCACTCACTCACTCTCTCACTGCCTATTTATATAAAAATATCTCTTGTATCTCTCTTGTACCTCCCTCTTGTATAGCTCTGTCGCTTATTCTTTACTCGCTCTCAATCTCCCCTCTCTCTTCTCTTGTTTCTCTCTCTCATATATATATATATATATATATATATATATATATGTAGTCATCCGCAAACAGATCTGTTACACTGTATCACAGCTCATCAATACGGCTAGACAGACGATTACTTTTTACCCAGAATTGAAACCCGACCGAATTAGCGTCAGTCGGCGATTCTACCCCTGAGCTACGGGCGCTCGGTAAAAGAAGGCAGACTTTTTAGCATGTATATTATCATTATATACGCGCAACAACTGAGATTGTTCTAGTTCATTGCTGAATGAACGATGCGTAGATGTCAGAGTAGCTACTGTTTGTTCAAAGTCTACCATTCTTCCAGAGTGCTCAATCAGGGTGTGAGAGCGTATATATATATCTGTAAAAAAACAAATGCAGAGCAATTATAAACAGGGCAAATTTTCACTTCGAAGCATCATCCAAAACTTAAACAAAAAAAATGAAATTAATTTTCTATTACATAACATTTAAAACGGCTAATCTCATCGTCAAAAATAACAATTCACCTGCAAGATTTAAAGAACATAGGACCAGTATTATTTACGATTTCAGATGTCCTTTGAAGAACTGTTTTTTCTGATCAATCCAAACGTGTGAATAATTTGATCGGACCCACTGCCACCCGTCTCATGTTGCTTCTCTGACCATAGTTCAGTTCGATCTCATTTAAACACACACGAAGATCTTTCAAACTCAATCCGTAACATACTTGTTGGTTATACAAATATCACAAAATTATTCACATGTAAAAATAGGCGAAAAATAATGAAAGCGTTATCAATGTGCTTACCCTGTTCGGATTATAAAGCACACACGTGACTCTATACACAGACATCGTCGTCGTCTTGCGGCCTTGGCCGAGATAGAACCCACTACACCCCTCCAGTATTCCCTGTGCATTTGGAACCCTGGCGCAGTTAAATAACTGAATATTTGATGCTTCGCCAGGGCTACCAAGGGTGTTTTTATTGTGACACCAACACTAGATGGGTTGCCTCCAGGTCCTATCCTGTTATTTAACCCATGGCGGGAAGGGACGAATTAATACCTTTCCCAAGAGTACCAGTGCTTAAGTGAATGCAGGGTACTCAACTGGAATTCGAACTCGGCTCACTGATTTCTCTTATCGAGCCGATATCCACTGCACTACAATGCACATCCATCAGTAAACGCTTACAGTGCCTGGTATTCCCAAGTGGTCACCCATCTAAGTACTGGCTAGGCTCATGTTACGTAACTTCGGTGATCGAACGAAAACCGGTGTATTCAACGTGATAGGCCGTAAGCATATACAGACATAAACTCTGCTCATATTCAGTGACACGCAAAATGAAATTCATCCTCAATAATGGCTAAAAAGATAGCCGCAAACGCTCGAAAAAACAACATTTGAGCATTTTTTATATTTTTTTCATATATTAGGTTGTCCCACAAGTTTGTAAACACTTACGAAATGGGTCTATCTGGTCCAGCACAATCGAGACAGGCGATGGGTTTAGAAAGGGTAAGAGACATTATCGGTTCTAAAACAAGATCGATTCGGCAAGAAAGTCATGTTGCGCGTTTGGTGGAACTTTGAAGGAATCGTGCATTTTAAGTTGGTTCCGAATGGTCGTGCCATCAGTGCCGAACTTTACTGTCAGCAACTTGAGCGGGTCTACGAAAAGTTGAAGCCAAAGTACCCGGCTCTGATCAGCCGAAACGCTTTGATGCAGCAGGACAATGCCAAGCCACACACCGCCAGGAAGACCAAAGACAAGTTTGAAGAGCTGGACGGCGTTGAGGTTCTGCCACATCCAGCCTACAGTCCTGACTGTGATCCATCAGATTACTGCCTTTTCCGCTCAATGCAACACTTTCTGAAGGGCCGCCGATTCGACTCGTTTGATGAAGTCGAGAAAGCGTGTCAATAATTCTTTGATTCGAAGCCGGCTGAATGGTATTTTGACTAGATCCGAAAGCTTGCAGATCGATGGCAGTAAGTCTTGGAAAATTATGGTCTTTATTTTGAGCAATATTTTTGTTGTTTTTGTGAGTAAAATTTCAATTTTTTGCAAGTGTTTACGAACTTTTGGAACAAACCTAATAATTTCTGTCTTAAAAAGAACAAAATCGAAAGATCACATGAAAAATTGGATAAAAACAACTTAACCACTAAACCTGGTCTTTCATTTTTAATGAAACATATGATAAAAAATATTTCAGTATGAAATCTGCTGTTCAACGCCTGGGGTGGATGACACGTCGTTTGCTAAGGTTAACTTGACTCAGCATAAGGCCGAAAATGCGGAGAAAAAGGACGAAAAGTAACATCAATAAAAATGTTCTAATTGTTGCCTTACAATGATGTTTACTCTGCGTCGGTTTAACATATATTTCTAGGGCCCATGGTGGGGAATGAGATCTGAAGGAGAGATCGAAGGGATAGAAGAAAACAACGCATAACCTACCTAGAGAGCTTGAGAAAATGGATGACGGAACAAGGATTAGGAGATTGAAGGCAAGACTGACAGAGGAAAACAATTCATAACCTACCTAGAGAGCTTGAGTAAATGGATGGCAGAACAAGGATTAGGAGATTGAAGGCAAGAGCGACAGAGGAAAACAGTGCATAACCTACCTAGAGAGCTTGAGTAAATGGATGGCAGAACAAGGATTAGGAGATTGAAGGCAAGAGCGACAGAGGAAAACAGTGCATAACCTACCTAGAGAGCTTGAGTAAATGGATGGCGGAACAAGGATTAGGAGATTGAAGGCAAGAGGGACAGAGGAAAACAACGCATAACCTACCTAGAAAGCTTGAGTAAATGGATGACGGAACAAGGATTAGGAGATTGAAGGCAAGACTGACAGAGGAAAACAATGCATAACCTACCTAGAGAGCTTGAGTAAATGGATGACGGTACAAGGATTAGGAGATTGAAGGCAAGAGGGACAGAGGAAAACAACGCATAACCTACCTAGACAGATTGAGTAAATGGATGGCAGAACAAGGATTAGGAGATTGAAGGCAAGAGCGACAGAGGAAAACAATGCATAACCTACCTAGAGAGATTGAGTAAATGGATGGCGGAACAAGGATTAGGAGATTGAAGGCAAGAGGGACAGAGGAAAACAACGCATAACCTACCTAGAGAGCTTGAGTAAACGGATGACGGAACAAGGATTAGGAGATTGAAGGCAAGAGGGACAGAGGAAAACAATGCATAACCTACCTAGAGAGATTGAGTAAATGGATGGCGGAACAAGGATTAGGAGATTGAAGGCAAGAGGGACAGAGGAAAACAATGCATAACCTACCTAGAGAGCTTGAGTAAATGGATGGCGGAACAAGGATTAGGAGATTGAAGGCAAGAGGGACAGAGGAAAACAACGCATAACCTGCCTAGAGAGCTTGAGTAAATGGATGGCAGAACAAGGATTAGGAGATTGAAGGCAAGAGGGACAGAGGAAAACAACGCATAACCTACATAGAGAGCTTGAGTAAATGGATGGCAGAACAAAGATTAGGAGATTGAAGTCAAGAGGGACAGAGGATAACAATGCATAACCTACATAGAGAGCTTGAGTAAATGGATGGCGGAACAAGGATTAGAAGATTGAAGGCAAGAGGGACAGAGGAAAACAATGCATAACCTACCTAGAGAGATTGAGTAAATGGATGGCGGAACAAGGATTAGAAGATTGAAGGCAAGAGGGACAGAGGAAAACAATGCATAACCTACATAGAGAGCTTGAGTAAATGGATGGCGGAACAAGGATTAGAAGATTGAAGGCAAGAGGGACAGAGGAAAACAACGCATAACCTACATAGAGAGCTTGAGTAAATGGATGGCGGAACAAGGATTAGGAGATTGAAGGCAAGAGGGACAGAGGAAAACAACGCATAACCTACCTAGAAAGCTTGAGTAAATGGATGACGGAACAAGGATTAGGAGATTGAAGGCAAGAGGGACAGAGGAAAACAACGCATAACCTACCTAGGGAGCTTGAGTAAATGGATGGCGGAACAAGGATTAGAAGATTGAAGGCAAGAGGGACAGAGGAAAACAACGCATAACCTACCTAGAGAGCTTGAGTAAATGGATGGCGGAACAAGGATTAGGAGATTGAAGGCAAGAGGGACAGAGGAAAACAACGCATAACCTACCTAGAGAGCTTGAGTAAATGGATGGCGGAACAAGGATTAGGAGATTGAAGGCAAGAGGGACAGAGGAAAACAATGCATAACCTACCTAGAGAGCTTGAGTAAATGGATGGCAGAACAAGGATTAGGAGATTGAAGGGAAGAGAGACAGAGGAGAACAACGCATAACCTACATAGAGAGCTTGAGCAAATGGATGGCGGAACAAGGATTAGGAGATTGAAGGCAAGAGGGACAGAGGAAAACAACGCATAACCTACATAGAGAGCCTGAGTAAATGGATGGCAGAACAAGGATTAGGAGATTGAAGGCAAGAGGGACAGTGGAAAACAACGCATAACCTACCTAGAGAGCTTGAGTAAATGGATGGCAGAACAAGGATTAGGAGATTGAAGGCAAGAGGGACAGAGGAAAACAACGCATAACCTACATAGAGAGCTTGAGTAAATGGATGGCAGAACAAGGATTAGGAGATTGAAGGCAAGAGGGACAGAGGAAAACAACGCATAACCTGCCTAGAGAGCTTGAGTAAATGGATGGCAGAACAAGGATTAGGAGATTGAAGGCAAGAGGGACAGAGGAAAACAACGCATAACCTGCCTAGAGAGCTTGAGTAAATGGATGGCAGAACAAAGATTAGGAGATTGAAGGCAAGAGGGACAGAGGAAAACAACGCATAACCTACATAGAGAGCTTGAGTAAATGGATGGCAGAACAAGGATTAGGAGATTGAAGGCAAGAGGGACAGAGGAAAACAACGCATAACCTACATAGAGAGCTTGAGTAAATGGATGGCAGAACAAGGATTAGGAGATTGAAGGCAAGAGGGACAGAGGAAAACAACGCATAACCTACATAGAGAGCTTGAGTAAATGGATGGCAGAACAAGGATTAGGAGATTGAAGGCAAGAGGGACAGAGGAAAACAACGCATAACCTACCTAGAGAGCTTGAGTAAATGGATGGCAGAACAAGGATTAGGAGATTGAAGGCAAGAGGGACAGAGGAAAACAACGCATAACCTACCTAGAGAGCTTGAGTAAATGGATGGCAGAACAAGGATTAGGAGATTGAAGGCAAGAGGGACAGAGGAAAACAACGCATAACCTACCTAGAGAGCTTGAGTAAATGGATGGCAGAACAAGGATTAGGAGATTGAAGGCAAGAGGGACAGAGGAAAACAACGCATAACCTACCTAGAGAGCTTGAGTAAATGGATGGCAGAACAAGGATTAGGAGATTGAAGGCAAGAGGGACAGAGGAAAACAACGCATAGCCTACCTAGAGAGCTTGAGTAAATGGATGGCAGAACAAGGATTAGGAGATTGAAGGCAAGAGGGACAGAGGAAAACAACGCATAACCTACCTAGAGAGCTTGAGTAAATGGATGGCAGAACAAGGATTAGGAGATTGAAGGCAAGAGGGACAGAGGAAAACAACGCATAACCTACATAGAGAGCTTGAGTAAATGGATGGCAGAACAAGGATTAGGAGATTGAAGGCAAGAGGGACAGAGGAAAACAACGCATAACCTACCTGGAGAGATTGAGTAAATGGATGGCCGAACAAGGATTAGGACAGATATCAAATAGTTGGCAACCAGTCTACCGCAGTAGGCAATAGCAACCTACTGCAGGAAAATCTTCTGCCCAGTCAGTCATGTCTTTTTCTAGATATGATCGTCCAAACGTTTATCAAGTATGGCACTTGACTGACTGTCTTCAATGAAATCAATAATGCGTCTTCTAAAAAAATATCCAAGATTCTTGAATGCGCATAATATTTTGATTTCATTGAAGACAGTCAGTCAAGTGCCATTATTGATAAAAGTTTGGAGGATCATGTCTCGAAAAAGAAATGACTGACTGGGTAGAGGATTTTCTTGCAGTAGGTTGCTATTGCCTTCTGCGGTAGACTGGTTGCCAACCAAATCCAAAGAACCCAATCTGTCCTGCTACTTAATTTATAGTTGAAGCGACGGATTACGACCTTTCCTAAGGTTATTTGCGCGTAAATGAATGCTACGAATTCGACTGGATCTCGAACTCGGCTATCCGATTTCTCGAACAAAACTTTAATATTCTAAAAAAAGTAGGATCCACTAACTTCAGTCCTTGCTGTAGCGCTCCAGCCACTCCATGAAGGACCCATGAAAGTCACCCCAAGAGACGGATTCCAGGATCCTTGTTCCTGTTTCTTGAACCTTCGTCAAAAAACAACTGCCCCTGAGAGTTTTCTTCAATTTAAGGAACAATCAAGTCACAGGAAGAAAAGATTTTAGGGAGGATGAAGGAGAATTTTGATGACCATCAACCATCTTCATGCTGTCACCAACACGTCTTTCCTTCTTTTCATCACTGAGCCCACCTACCCCGGGACAAACGGTGGATGGGCTAGTTACGTTCCGGGACATTAGCGTCCTTAGACAAATGCGTCTCCAGATAATTGAGTACCTCTAGCAATTTTTTGAAGTTACTAATTGTAAACCAACTTTTAATTTTTCATAAAAAGCAAAAAGGTAGTTAACATAAAAACTGTTATTTAAAATAAAACTGTAAATAAAAGAATCATGGCGTTATTAGATAAGTTGGTTGGTTTGTTTTTATGGCAAATCAACCTCGGCGGGTCATTTATTGCTAACTAAATTTTATTTATTAATTGCTGGTAATAACTTTTTTCTTTCAACAATTTATTGTTGTTTATATAATTTTTGGTCTTGTAATACATTTTTCTTTTCGAGTATCAAGATTCATAGGGATTTGTTTTTAAGGGCAGGGCCCCCAAGTCCAAACCTTGTTATTTAATCCATAACTGGAGGGAAGGGACGAATTAATACCTTTCCCAAGAGTACCAGTGCTTAAGTGAATACAGGGTATTCAACTGGAATTCAAACTCGGCTCACCGATTTCTATTTCCACTGCACCACGACGCACATCCGTCACTATACGCTCACAGCACCTGGTATTCCCAAGCGGTAACCCATCTAAGTACTGACCAGGCTCAACGTTGCTTAACTTCGGTGATCGAGCGAGAACCGGTGTATTCAACGTGATATGGCCGTAAACCTTATTAGATAAGTATACTCCTAAGAAGATAAATTTCTTCAAGGCAATACCTGACAATATTAATAACTTTTGATTAGTTTGTGAAACTACAATACTTTTCAATTTTTTAACTATTTTTAAACACTGTTAATAAATTACATTTATAAAAAATAAAACTGTAATTCTTTTTACTTTTTTTCAAAAAAAATTCGATTATTTCCTCTGCTTTATAAAAAATTATGGTAATTGCCTTTAAAAGGTTAAGAAAACAGAGATACGCAATTTTCCAGTGACGCAATTTTCTGGCACTCACATATCTTTGTACTAGAACAATCTTTGCACTCATTGCGCATGTTCAGATCTTCAGAAATAATTCTGTGTACAATTGCAACACCAACTCCAAATTGTATGCTTATTGACTTCAAAGACACATGACGATCTTCATCCAGAAAATTCCGAACTTGCTTTAACAGTTCTACTGTCCAAATCAAATATTCGGCCCATAAAAGTTAATCCATTAGCAGTCTGTGCCCAGCTAAACACACAATCTTATTGCATAGCGTGCTTCACGTCCTGACTGCATTCTCCGAACTTGCTTGTTGTGACTAGCAGTTTTTAAAAAAAGTGTGTCCAGAGAGCTTTTACAAAGGTTTTCTTCAATCTGGAGTAACTTATTGGGCGTGTAGTAATGATCTGTCTATAAGTGATGTGACTTTCGTCCGTGACACCTTGTAAATTAGCCAAACATTGACCAATCACAGTTAAAACTAGGGGGAGAGGTGCAAACAGGTCAGGGGTTACAAAGCATAGTGTGTGGCTAACTTAGTACACAACATTTTCAGATTTGTTTTAAAATTGTTTTATTGTTTAACATACAAAATACTCTCTCTTTCCTAACTCTTTCTCGACCACTCTGTCTCTCTCTTATTCTCTCTCTTACTCGACCACTCTCTCTCTTATTCTCTCTCTTACTCGACCACTCTCTCTCTTATTCTCTCTCTTACTCGACCACTCTCTCTCTTATTCTCTCTCTTACTCGACCACTCTCTCTCTTATTCTCTCTCTTACTCGACCACTCTCTCTCTTATTCTCTCTCTTACTCGACCACTCTCTCTCTTATTCTCTCTCTTACTCGACCACTCTCTCTCTTATTCTCTCTCTTACTCGACCACTCTCTCTCTTATTCTCTCTCTTACTCGACCACTCTCTCTCTTATTCTCTCTCTTACTCGACCACTCTCTCTCTTATTCTCTCTCTTACTCGACCACTCTCTCTCTTATTCTCTCTCTTACTCGACTTCTCTCTCTCATTCTCTCTCTCTCATTTTCTCTCTTACTCAATCTCTCTCTCTTACTCGACCTCACTCTCTTATTCTCTTTCTTACTCGATCTCTCTCTCTACTTACCTCTCTCTATTCTCTGTCCTTACTCGACCTCTCTCTCTCTTATTCTCTGTCCTACTCGACCTCTCTCTCTCTCTATTCTCTGTCCTACTCGACCTCTCTCTCTCTCTCTCTTATTCTCTGTCCTACTCGACCTCTCTCTCTCTCTCTCTTATTCTCTGTCCTACTCCCTCTCTCTCTCTCTCTCTCTTATTCTGTCCTACTCGACCTCTCTCTCTCTCTATTCTCTGTCCTACTCGACCTCTCTCTCTCTCTTATTCTCTGTCCTACTCGACCTCTCTCTCTCTCTTATTCTCTCTCTCTCTTACTCGACCTCTCTCTTTCTCTCTCTCTTTGAAAACTATACTTTAATAAAGATAATTACATTCTGAATAAAGATATCGAAATATGGGGGTAAAAATCAACAACTTCAACTCTATCAAAACGAAAAAGCCTTCCAGTCAATTTAAACAAGCCTGGAAACAGCATAAATAAATTTAATAAAACAAATAAGTATACCGTGTGTATATATATATATATATATATATATATATATATATATATATTGCTTATTGTTAATATTAAATTTAATTGACTTGAGATTTAAATAAAACCTTCAATCCGGGCAACATGAAACGTAAAAACATTATCAGACACACACACACACACACACACACACACACACACACAAAAAAAATTAAATCTTTTTCAGCCATATCCTAATTAGCATGAATAAGCAGATGAATGAAAACGTCATTTCTTAGTTTCGAAAGATGTCGTTTTTCAAAATAAAAATGCAGTAATGATAAATAACCTTTTACTTTTCTTTCCAATGTTTTTTCTCTTTCCAACATCACTAATTTCCTTGTTGCATTTGGTTTATTTTCATTAATGTAATCCGAGAAAAAAAGTGTAATTACTTAAAAAGTTACGACCAAGTACCGTAAAAAGATAGTAAAAATGTTTTTACTATGAAATTTTAAAAATGAACTAAACGAGGGGTATTTGGGGCGGCCCTGAAAGGTCATAACGAGACAAGAAACTAAATTATCCAATTTGGAACAGGTCAAGTATACAAGCGGCTTAGTTGGTTTGTTTGGTCCGAAGTGTTTTCGTAATTTTTTTTTTAAGTTGAATATTTAAGAGCTAAGAATATATCATTAGAAATTCAGAAAACTGTTATATAATATCTAATTTCTTTTATGGCAGTAAGTGATGTACAACAACCTAGGGGAATTGAAGTAAAATAGATGTTTGACAGACGTATGCTGGGAATACCCCATTGCTCCTAGTGGTCATCGAAAACCCCACCACCATCGACGAAGGAGTCATCGATATTTCTGTAACTTTTATTTATCATATCACTCCGAGCAAGGCGGTAACGCCACTGATGTGCAGGGGGGCTACATAAGAGTAAAATCACTAAATAGAAGAGAGTAAAGAGAAGGACAGACCATTTAGAAAGGAGCAAGAGAAGAGAGGGGGCACAGGTGTGATGACAGTTGCAGAGGTGGAGAGAAAGGAAAGGATATACAGGGTGGTGAGGAAAGAACTAGGGTCAAGTGGTTAAGAGATGAGTATTGACCTTGCATTTGAATTCCTGGAGATTGTAGTCGTCAGGAAAGCAAGAATAAGGAAGCGAGTTCCATAGGCGGGAAGTGCGAGGAAAGAAGCTGCAACAGTAGAATTGTCGTCTGCATTTGGTTAATCTTACTGTGAATGGGTGAGACCCAGTTGTCAGTCTGGTTGCACGAGTAAACATTTTTTTTATTATACAGGTAGACGTGTTGACAGTACGCAAACTCCGAGTGAAGAATACTTGTTGCTAGCCAAGACTATTGAACTCAATCTGTTCTGATGTTTAAGACATAGCTGGAGAGGGAAAAATAGAACAATACTTTCTCTCAAAGGTATTCATGGGCAAGGGAATGCAACGAACTCAACAGGAATTCTAATTCCGCTTTCTCATTCCGAGCTGATATCCAGTGCACTACAACGCACATAACGCTAAGAATACTGTTATGGTGCCCTCCTACGAGGAATGGACTCTTCCTTTTACTATATATAATTGCCTGCGTGACTTCCAGTAGCAGTTACAGACGGCAGTTAAGTGCGCGGTTAAAGCTAGCTACTAGTCAAGCAATAAGCAACGTAACTGTACCGCTCGGATTTACTTATTTCTATTTAATTATTACTAACACTTACTGTGTGTATATATGTTCTTGTTATACTAATACACTCTTTTGAACCTACCTTCTGTGTTCCATGTCTTATTTCCGGCCAAACCGTTCGCTACAACTTTGCGGCGAAGTTCCGCCACAATTCTACAACAAATTGGCGACGATGCTTTGTGTTAAGATTTACCATAACAAATTGGCGACGAAGATCCACAGAAAATGGGAGAATTAGAAAGTACAAAAAAAAACTGCCGCTGAGAACCCAAAATTGCTAAAATTTCTTTAAACATAAGGAGAAAAGGCACGAAGAATTTAACACGCACATGACGTATGTAGAGAGAAACATAAAAATGCCCAAGTAAAAATACTTGAATGGATCAGTCATTTAATTGCCGTACACGATACACGCTTGGGTGATCATGTCTCGAAAGAGACATGTCTGACTGGGCAGAAGATTATCCCGCAGTAGGTTGCCATTACTTTCTGCAGTAGACTGGTTGCCATCCAATGAGATAGAACCTAATCAGTCCTGTTATTCAACCTAAAGCTGTAGGAGGAAAAGGTGGATTATATTATATTAATAAGTAGTAATTAGTGGGGGGGTCAATTTACTACTTCATGACAATAAAAAACAGATCCCCCACTTTATGACCAGAAGAAACTTTGATTATGCTTCCAACTATTCAGTCAGTTAAGTGCCATACGTGATACACGTTTGGGCGATCATCTCTCGAAAGAGACATGACTGACTGGGCAGAAGATTAACCCGCAGTAGGCTGCCATTACCTTCTTCGGTAGACTGGCTGCCAATCAAGACTATTAAACCTAATCTCTTGCTATTTAACCCATAACTAGAGGGAGAAGGAACGGATTAATACCTTTCCTAAATCATTTGCGCGTAAGTGTATACACAAATTTTAATTTGGCTCTTCGATTTCTTGTTCATGAGCCAATATCCACTGCTTCACGAAATAGAAAGCAGAACAAAAAAAGAGTTTTAGTAAGGGGTCAAAATTTACTTAGGGCACTAAAGGATAGGATCCCGTCATAGACATGAAAAATATACACGCGCACGCAAGTATTTATGTAAGAGACTGAGGTGGAGTGAGAATTAGCGTATTAAGTGTGATCAAAAATATCCCAGCGTTTCTAATGGAAATAAGAAAAAGAAAATCATTTCTCTACTGTATAATGACTCGAGTTTTTAAAATACAGGAAGCTGGGAAAATTTTCGCACACCTAATACGTATAAATGAGGCTGTATGTAGATGGGCATCGGAAGAGTGGCTGTTGTGTGTTAATGATGATTGTGATATTCGCGTTGGCAGCGGAAGAGCCAGAGGGTGTCTTCTTCTTACTGGAGACGACGAGTCGACATTGTGGAAATCGAACGTCATGCAAACGCTCAGACATCTTGGCTCCGTCGAGAGCGGGAACGGCGGGAAGTTAAGGAAAGTGGCGGGAAAAAAATCTCCGATTCAATTAACCCCAACCTCTGCACTGAGAGGCATTCGAAAATGGCGTTTAAA
>JBBBDQ010000166.1:4342500-4360000 GCA_037127315.1 Ascarosepion bandense | reverse complement strand
TCCTTCTCTCTCTCTCTCGATGGCTCCGCTTTTTCCTTCTCTCTCGTCTTCTCTCTCTCGATGGCTCGGTTTTTCCTTCTCTCTCTCTCGATGGCTCGTTTTTCCTTCTCTCTCTCTCGATGGCTCGTTTTTCCTTCTCTCTCTCTCGATGGCTCGTTTTTCCTTCTCTCTCTCTCGATGGCTCGTTTTTCCTTCTCTCTCTCTCTCTCGAGGACTTCTTTTTCCTTCTCTCTCTCTCTCTCGAGGACTTCTTTTTCTCTCTCTCTCTCTTTCTCTCTGTTTATGGCTTCTTTTTCCTTCTCTCTCTGTCGATGGCTCATTTTTCCTTCTCCCTCTCTCTCTCTGTCGATGGCTCGTTTTTCCTTCTCTTTCTCTCTCTCTCTTTCGATGGCTCGTTTTTCCTTCTCTCTCTCTCTCTCTCTCTCTCTCTCGATGGCTCGTTTTTCCTTCTCTCTCTCTCGATGGCTCGTTTGTTCTTCTCTCTCTCTCTCTCTCTCTCGATGGCTCGTTTGTTCTTCTCTCTCTCTCTCTCTCTCTCGATGGCTCGTTTGTTCTTCTCTCTCTCTCTCTCTCTCTCGTGGCTCGTTTTTCTTTTCTCTCTCTCTCGATGGCTCGTTTTTGCTTTTCTCTCTCTCTCTCTCTCTTTTTCTCTCTCTCTCTCTCTCTCGATGACTCGTTTTTATTTTTCTCTCTCTCGAGGACTCGTTTTTACTTTTCTCTCTCTCTCTCTCTCTCTCTCGAGGACTCGTTTTTACTTTTGTCTCTCTCTCTCTCTCTCTCTTGCTCTTCGTTTCCCCTCTCTAGGTGGAGTAGTTGTCAAGTAGTGATGTTATAATGTTTTATGTAGAACATGAAATACTCCACATTATACATAAAACACATGCATTATGTTACACGTAAAATATCATTCATTCTCGAAAATGGCTAAAAATATAGCCGAAAGCGCTCGGATAAACAAAACATTTTATATAATTTTTGTCCTCAAAAAGAAAATCATAAGATCGCATAAAAAAGAATGTGTGTGTGTGTGTGTGTGTGTGTGTGTGCTTTATTTAGTGTCTACATGTATTGGAAATAGATGTCTCATTTTTCTTTATCTGAAAGTGTATTGCGTCAAACTTGACAATTCGAGAAATCTTCATTGAAGATTTCAAGTAATAAAATGTCGAATTAAAAATAAATCCATTCTTCAGAATTCTATGTATACGGTGATCTTTTTCTGCGGTTAGTTTAGATATGGCACGAGGACGAAAGTATTCGGCACCCAGTGAGGGTCTAACTCACTACTCAATCGTAATAGATCTAGTAAGATGAGCTTGCTAAACATTGCACTTCGTTCAGTGGACCAGATATATGATCTGCAGATCAAATAAGGACCTAAATCCGAAAAGAACAAATAGAAAACGTATAACAATATGTGCGTTGTGGTGTAATGGATATCGGTTCGGAATGAGAAATCGGAGAGCCGAGTTCGAATTCCAGTCGAATTCCTTTCATTTACTTACACCCAAATACCCTTGGGAAAAGTATTAATACATCTCTTCTCCCTCCACCGATGGATTCAAAAGCAGGACAGATTGGGTTCTATAGCTTTGGTTAGCAATCGGTCTGCCGCGGAATGTAATGGCAATCTATGACAGGAAAATCTTCTGCTTAGTCATGTCTCGAAAGAGACACGATCGCCCAAGCGTGTATGCATCATGCATGTAAAGTGACTGATATCAATCAATCAATCAAACAAACTGTAGATAAATCTATATGTATGTATGATTGTGAGGATTTTTGTATGCGTAAGTGAGCATCAGATGCTAATGTGTATTGGTTGTGAATGTATGTCTGTCTAGTAGTTGTAGCGTCTTCTCTTTTGTGCAGTCAGGTGCAACGGGGTACCACACCATTCTAATTTATGAATGATCTCTTTCAGCATGTATTATTTGTATTAGATATCAGTTAGATTCTTAAAGAATGGATTCAAAGAAAGATGCCGATGCAATATGCTTTAGACGTGCGTTTATAGTTGGTAATAACGTTAAATTTTCAATGTATTTTCTTCTTAAAAAATTACACTTTTTTAATTAGGGTGGCATTAGTGAAATCAAAATACATGTCCAGTATCGTTTCAAAGTAAAACGAGTGAGTTAGACGTTCTGTCTAAATGTAAGTCTCTCTTGTGTTCGTAGACACGACTTTTGGATTAAGTGTTGTCTCCCAAACAATATTAAAAATACCAGTGTTTGTCTTGTCTGTTTTCTCTCAATGCCTGACGAAGCTTTAATAAAAGCGAAACATGATAGCTTAAGATAAGTTTCCTATTCTTCATTTCATCATATATATATATATATATATATATATATAATCTAAACTTATTTATAAATGACACTTTGTCTGGGTGTGTGTCTGTGTCCGTTACCTATAGACTCCGAAATGGCAGAACCGATTTTCTTGAGAATTTACACAGTTGTACTATAAGCGTCTGCGAGTATTCTTAGATAATAAAAAAAAATCGGGTTATAGAAGGAGTGGTCCGATTTTAATCAAATTTGATACATTCATAGACAAAAACATAAACGATATTTAGAAGTTTCAAGGTTACACTTCTTACAATAGTGCAGAAAATCGATAATATACATATATATATATAAAGCAAGGTGTGTGTGTGTGTTTATCTGTCTGTATGTCTGTATTTTTTTTTTCAGCCCTTTTATTTGAGTTTTTGTTTCGGGTTTGGCTGTAAGTAGATATAATTGTAGTTCTTAGTCTCAGCCATGATACCATTTACTCAGAGGACTTATTTAGCCTTCAAAATTCAGTTTACGACGAACAAAACTTATTTGATATCGATACCAAGAAATCAAATTTTGACTTACATCCATTCATTTTTCTTTCATTCTACGGTTTCACTTTAACTGGAAACAACTATTGCTTTTTAGTCTTTCGTGCCGAAGTCCAAAGAATCTGAGCTCCAGGACCATGGATTAGTTTTAAAGATTTCATTACACCCGACCAACGCCGGGCTATATTGCTTGTGTGTGTGTTAAAATGAGATGTTAATGTTTTCATTTCTGCGTCATTTAGATGACAATTCAGGGCTGTTATTTCGTGTAACGGCTTGCGTTTTCGAGAAATGTTTCAAAAATAAATAAATAAAAATGGCGTTTTCTACTCAGATACCGGTATCGACTAACTGAAAGTTTAAGGGAATTAAAATATGTCCGATTAAGAACGAATATCCATTAATTCATTATAAATTGCTTTGTTTACTTTTCGGATATGAAACAGAACAGGTATAGCCTCCGAGAAAAAATATTCTGAACGAGATGTACATTTCTTGACTAAGATTCTCCGTAGCGAAGTGGTCCAAAGCAGGGGTCGGCAATTAGGGTTTTAAATTCATTAAGTGTGTTAACAGCAGTCGTATTTTTATAAAAGTTAAGGTCAATATACCTGTTCTACAATATATTTTATCTAGTAATACTAGCAGTATAGCCCGGTGTTGCTTGGGTGTAATGAAAGCTTTAAAACTGATCCATGGTCCTGGAGCTCAGACTCTTTGGACATTGGCACGAAAGACTAAAAAGCAATAGTTGTTTCCAGTTAAAGCGAAACCGTAGACTGAAAGAAAAATGAATGGTTGTACGTCAAATTTTGATTTGCTGGTATCAATATCAACTGTTCTGCACTATTGTAAGAACTGCAACCTTGAAACTTCTGAATATCGTTTCTTATGTTTTGTCTATGAGTGTATCAAATTTGATTAAAATCGGACCACTTCTTCTATAACCCGATTTTTTCGAATTCCTGGTATTTATCGGGAGTACCTCGACACAAAACCTAGCTAAGAACACTCACAGACGCTTATAGTACAACTGTGTAAACTTTCAAAAAAATCGGTTCAGCCGTTTCGGAGTCTATAGTTAACGGACACACACACAGTTCTATTTATAAATAAGTTTAGATATACAATAATGTGTCAACCACATTAATAAAAATAAACGGTCTTTCAATTTTTTTTTTTAAGTTTTTATTACTAATGAGAGCCTTACCCTTGCATGGTCTTAGCCAATTGCTTTATATCGGCAACATACTTTGAGTTTTACACAAATTTCTAAATGTTCAGGTGTTAAGCAACTTTGTTGTGAACTTAACACAACTTCTATGTGAGTGAAAATTTTCTCACATGAATAAGTTGAACCAAAAGCCGAAAGTAGAGCAAAAACAATTTTCTTCAAATGGATGAAGGATCTAGGGAGGGAAAGTCCAACAGTTGAAAATAGCAGCAGACTTTTCTAAATTTACGTCTTACACTAAAACTTATTCTTGCAAGGAGTACTACGAACATTTTTAATGACGTAATGGAAACTATTATACCGAAAAGACTGTGAAACCTCGTTTAGACTGGAGGTCATTCCTGGTCGAGAGGTCTAAGACGTTGCCAGATCAAATGGTAGATCCTCAATGTGGTTAGGGGTTGTAGGTTCGATTCCTGTCAAATGACACATTTTCGTAATAAAAATTTATCGTAAATAATCAGGCCAGTAGATATAAATATATAATACTGTTTAATTAAAAACAGAATATCTACTTAAATATGAGTATCGATCAAAAATAATGTTCAGACAAATCATTAACCAAAAACACATTAATTTTATTTGTGAAAAACATAATTGATTATATGTATATAAATTTGTTGTTTCTATATGCAATTCGATTTTCTTGTTTTATACCCCTCTTATAGTGGGTTATCTATCTAAAAAAGCCAAATCAAAGTAATCTGTTTAAACGCACATACACTATACTATTATGGATAATCCACTATAGTTACTCCTACGAAGGATACTTAAGGACATATGGCCCAGTGTGTATGGACGTTGGTCAGTTCCAGTGACTTGATCTAAAACAGTTGTCAGTTCAATGCTAGGCTACAGCGGTGATGAACAAGTAACTTACAGGGCTAGAGGGAGATAACTCATGACTACCAGAAGTGGCTTCGGACAAAGAATGAGAATGATATATCCCAGAGATTGTAATAAAGATTTCGGTTCGAAATTCCTAGCACCTGAAGAAGGCCGAACCGTACATCGGCCGAAACGTTGTACAAACGGCAACAAAGATGAGGACAATAATCCGAATAATATAAATAGTGTAAATACTACTTCATCTCAGAATTACAGACAAATACTGAAAGAAAGAAATAAACGCTGAGGGAGAAAAAGAATGAAAGAGACTAAGAAAAAAAGTTAAACTTTTGTGAAAAAAATTGTCAATTTCAAACCTTTTCATTTATACGCTCTTATAAATCTAAACTTATTTATAAATGGCACTTTGTCTTTGTGTGTGTCCGTTACCTATAGACTCCGAAATGGCTGAACCGATTTTCTTGAAAATTTACACGGTTGTACTATAAGCGTCTGCGAGTGTTCTTAGCTAGAGTTTGTGTCGAGGTACCCCCGATAAATATCGATAATCGAAAAAATCGGGGTATAGAAGGAGTGGTCCGATTTTAATCAAATTTGATACACTCATAGACAAAGACATAAGAAACGATATTCAGAAGTTTCAAGGTTGCAGTTCTTACAATAGTGCACAAAATCGATAATATATATATATATATATATATATATATATATATATATATATATATGGCAAGATATCGAAAATTGATACCTCTGATATTCTATTGAATCTGATCAAAAACCGATATTCAGCCATCAATATGGCTCATTTTCTCTGATTTTACTCCTGATGGATACAATAAGTTTTCATGGGCTTACTTAGGTTAGTTTATCCACGGATGACTTATTTGACTCCGATATTAGAATTCGATACCCTGATATCCTACCGGGTCTGATCAAAATCAGTTTTTCAGCCCTTTTATTTTAGTTTTTGCTTCGGGTTTGGCTCTAAGTAGGTATAATTGCAGTTCTTAGTCTCAGCCATGATACCATTTACTCAGAAGACTCAAAATTCAGTTTACAACGAGTACACTCATAAACAAAGACATAAGAAACGATATTCAGAAGTTTCAAGGCTGCAGTTCTTAAAATAGTGCAGAAAATCGATAATATAAAGGCAAGATGTTTGTGTGTGTGTCCGTTTATCTGCCTGTATGTCTGTATTTTTTTCAGCCCTTTTATTTTAGTTTTTGCTTCGGGTTTGGCTCTAAGTAGATATAATTGTAGTTCTTAATCTCAGCCATGATACTATTTACTCAGAGGATTTATTTAGCCTTCAAAATTCATGGAGTAGATAGACTAAACTATTGCCCGGTTCACACTCCACCCACGTCTATTGAACAGGTGAAGAGGCTCATCCCTTGTTTCCTGTTTAGGATGTGGTTTCCGGCTTTCTCTTTTCCAACCTTTTCACTCTTACGTAGCCCCCTGCACATCAGTGGCATTACCGCCTTGCTTGGGGTGATATGATTAAAAAAAAAAAAAAAAAGTTTACGACGAAAAAATCTTATTTGATATCGATACCAGGAAATCAAAATTTGACTTGCATCCATTCATTTTTCTTTGTCTACGGTTTCGCTTTAACTGGAGACAACTATTGCTTTTTAGTCTTTCGTGCCAATGTCCAAAGAGTCTGAGCTCCAGGACCATGGATTAGTTTTAAAGCTTTCATTACACCTGAGCAACGCCGGGCTATACTGCTAGTCTATTACTAAAAACGTTTGCAAGACAGGATTTTGGGTTAGTAATTTATCTAGATCCAGATATTTCTTTTATACCTGTTGCCGCCGAAGGCTATAAACCCAATGAATCCTTATATTTTATCCATAGCTTTGGGGAGAAGAGATAGATTTATACCCTCCCCAAGGGTTTTAGCACGTAAGTAAATGTAATGAATCTGACTGGAATTCGAATTCTGCTCTCTGGTTCCTCAATCTGAGCCGCTATCCATTTTTTTAGTCATATATTAGTGTAGCCATAATTTGTTTTTGATTCTAACTTCTATCGTATTAATTTATGTTGCTTTATTCACACTTGTAATCTCTTGAAATTTTATTAGATGAAGCCTTGTCAGCCATTATTCATTTTTGACTAGTATTTTTTCATCTTCATTTGAATTGCTTTATTTACACTTGTAGTAATATTATCTGGAATTTTTATTTGAAGAAGCCTTGTCAGCCATTATTCATTTTTGACTAGTATTTCTTTCATCTTCATTTGAATTGTTTTATTTACCCTTGTAGTAATATTATCTGGAATTTTTATTTGAAGAAGCCTTGTCAGCCATTATTCATTTTTGACTAGTATTTCTTTCATCTTCATTTGAATTGCTTTATTTACACTTGTAGTAATATTATCTGGAATTTTTATTTGAAGAAGCCTTGTCAGCCATTATTCATTTTTGACTAGTATTTCTTTCATCTTCATTTGAATTGCTTTATTTACACTTGTAGTAATATTATCTGGAATTTTTATTTGAAGAAGCTTTGTCAGCCATTATTAATTTTTGACTAGTATTTCTTTCATCTTCATTTGAATTGCTTTATTTACACTTGTAGTAATATTATCTGGAATTTTTATTTGAAGAAGCCTTGTCAGCCATTATTCATTTTTGACTAGTATTTTTTCATCTTCATTTTAATTGCTTTATTGCCATTTAAAATTTTTTTTCAAGTATTTCTTTCATTTTCGTTGCTTTATTTACACTTTGCTTATTTTGAAATTTGATTGGATGAAGTATTGTCAATTGCTACTGATACTTTTTTCAGTATTTACTTAATTTTAGTTGGTTTTTGTCCCATATTATTGTAGCTCACTCTACAGTTTGTATAGAAACAAAACAGTTAACTGCATATCAAACGTCAGAAGAAAAATAATAAAAGCATTGCAATCATCATTAATTGCTTCCTTCGCGTTGTTGCAGACTGAGCATCAATATGACATATTATTGTCAGGCTTTTTTTTTTGTTTTTTGTTTTTGTTTTTTAAACCTACTCCTTCATGCTTGCTGAAGGCATTTTGGAAGAAAGCGCTTCAAGATTTTCCCGCAGTAAACTGACAGATCTTTCTGCGGTAGACTGTTTACTAACCAAGGCTAAAAGAAACTAGTCTGGCTATTAACCCTCTACAAGCTGGTTTTGAATTCAGTTTTCTTCTAGACTGGTCTGTTCTGTTTATTTTTTCCATGAATGGGGTTGGGAGAAGAAGAGATGAATTCATAACATTTCCCAATCGTATTAGCACATAAGTCAATGTAATGGATATAAACTCGAAAAAGCATTGTGGCTATAATCGCCTGCTACGTCTAGGATTTGTCGGTAGTGCAATCAATAAGACAGCCGTCTCGGAAAAACTGGATTTCGAACATGATTACTTAGTAGAATTATATATATATATATATATATATATATATATATAGATATATATACTCTCGCACCCTGATTGAGCACTCTGGGAGAATGGTAGACTTTGAAAAAAAAAAGTAGCTACTCTGACATGTACGCATCGCTCATTCAGTAATTAATTAGAGCACTCTGGCTATTGGGCGTGTATAATGATAATATACAGGCTAAAAAGTCTGCCTTCTTCTACCGAGCGCCCATAGCCCAGAGGTAGAATCGCCGACTGACGCCAATTCGGTCGGGTTTCAATCCTGGGTTAAAAGCAATCGGAGTCTAACCGTACTGATGAGCTGTGATACAGCGAAACAGATCTGTCTGCGGATAACTAATATATATATATATATAATATGAACAAAGTCTTAGTAGTACAAAACTTAATGATAGCTATGAATAAGTGTAGTTTACATGACATTTTACTAAAAACTAAAAAAACATCCGGTTTCGTCCCAGGGCTTATCAAGTTTTATTCTGGAAATGGTAAGCATAGATAATGGGGGCGAGAATAAAATAAAATACAAGGAGAACTGAAGTCCAATGACATTCAAACCCAGCAAACAATCTCTCTGTTTGCAGAGAGAAGGCTTCAGGGATTTGATGTACAGAGACTCTAGCATTTTTTTGATGACATAAAGAGTGGGACTGTGATAGAATAATGAAACGGTCCACACTCAATCCATATGCACAATTTCTGCTATTAATAACACACACACACACACACACATATATATAAATATATATTACATGTTATTAATAGCAGAAATTGTGCACATATATATGTGTGTATATATCTGTGTAAATAAGTACTATTAGTCTTTTTTCTTTGTGTGTGATAGAAAACGTTCTGAAGTTTAAGCGGTGTTGAGTCGTGAGAACACTTTATTACGCAATGAATCCTAATATTAATTATTAAATCCTCAGTAACGGATTGTTCTGATATCACTGAACTGACTAAAAAGAATTAATTGATGCAAGAAATATCTTATCGTGGAATGAGAATATTTTCATTGCTGCATTTACTCAAGATGGAATTCGTTGTAATACAAAATTATTGATTTGATTTGTGATTACTTTTCCTCTCTGAAGTTAAGAGTAGCCGCTGGCTTTTCGCATTGCTCACGCAAAGCAGCCTAATGTAATGCTAAAAAAAAAAAGTCAGCTCTCAAAATTTAAATTTCGACTCGTACATAAATATTTGCAATAAATATCTTCGTTTATGTGTTTGTTGTTATGGAATCTACGAAACAAGTGCGAATTCTAACCGAGATTGTCTAACGTTCACTTCGCTCTGCTGGTCTTTTGGAAAGATACGAATCTGTCGTTTCTTGCTTGAGCTCTGATTAAAATGGTAGGTCAGAGAGAAACGGAAGTAAGAAGGAAAATGAATGAATAAAAATAGAAAGAGAAAATAAAAATAATGAAAGAACAGGAAAAAATGAAAAACGGAAAAAAAATAAGAAAATAAAAACGAAGAAAAGTGGAAAAAGAATGAAATAAATTTGAAGAAGAGAAAAATGAAGAGAGTGAATCAAGAGAAAAAATAGGATAATCGAAAAGTAAAATAAGAAAAGAACGAAAAATAGACAAGGAAGAAAAATGTAACTATTAAAAAATTTTAGAAAAACTGGAGGAATTTTAGAAAAACTGAAAGAAAGATAAGTCAGAATGAGAGAAAAATGTTTAAAAAAAGGCTTTTAATTTCTTTTTCTTTTCTCACTTTGATGGCAGTTCAGATTACAGAATAGAAGAAATGGAAGCAAAAAGCCTTCCATAACGGGCAGCCATGTTTTATACGTCTTTTTTTTTTTAAAGTGTTGAAAATTTTGTTTGAATGCAAAGAAACAAAAAACAACAAAACCAATTCGTGAATGAGGCGGAATTAAATCGTTAAAAAAAAAAAAAAAAAAATTCTGATTATGGTTAAATGAGTTTTGAACGCTGACACTTGTTTCTTTTTATTATAATAATTATTAGTGGCAGGTTGAACTTGAACAAAAGTTTCATTTTGTTTGACACTTTTTTTTTTTTTTTTTTAATCATATCACCCCAAGCAAGGCGATAACGCCACTGATGCGCAGGGGGCTACGTAAGGGTAAAAAGAATGGAAAAGAGAAAGCCGGAAACCGCATCCTAAACAGGAAACAAGGGATGAGCCTCTTCACCTGTTCAATAGATGTGGGTGGAATGTGAACCGGGCGATAGTTTAGTCTATCTACTCCAATTGGAAAAAAAAATAAATAAGAGTGAAAAGACTTGAAAAGGGAGAACCGGAAACCGCATCCGAAACAGGGAACAAGGTATGAGCCTCTTCACCTGTTCAATAGATGTGGGTGGAGTGTGAACCGGGCGATAGTTTAGTCTATCTACTCCAATTGGAAAAAAAAATAAATAAAAGAGTGAAAAGACTTGAAAAGGGAGAACCGGAAACCGCATCCTAAACAGGAAACAAGGTATGAGCCTCTTCACCTGTTCAATAGATGTGGGTGGAGTGTGAACCGGGCGATAGTTTAGTCTATCTACTCCAATTGGAAAAAAAATAAATAAATAAATAAAAGAGTGTATATATATATATATATATATTTGATGTAAATTTTTTTTCATATTCTCTGATAAGCTTAATAGCATTATCAATAAATGAAAGAAAATTACTTGCTGACTTAGTCAATATCTTTCGATTTGTATGGAAAAAAATAGTATTTTAAAAACGAGATAGGCAGATTGATATGAACATATTTGAATTCTAGATAAATAGGCGGGGAGAAATTTGATGGCTACTTTAATAAAGATACCAGGAGGAAATCCTTCCAAGAATGGTTTTATCGGTTGAGTTGCGTGTATGTATAGAGAATTTAACATCAAAAACGCTTATCCATATATTTAAATTTTAGACTTCGTATTACCTGCTATACACAATTTGGAAGATTGAAGAGACCCGAGTAACACAAATGAAACAGCGGAAACGCCTTAAAAAAACAAAAAAACTTACATACATTCTAGGACAGTTTTGATAGTGTTGGTTCGAGTAATGCTGGCGTCAGTCGAGATATACAATAACCGTTAGTAGCGAATTATAACAGGAGCAAAGAGGAATGGAAACGTATATGGAGCAGAAAAATACCTTTTTTGTAGTGACGACAAGAAATGAGAACCACGTTAATGTCTTTTTTTTTTTTCATTTTTTCTTTTTTTTTTTCATTTTTTCTTTTTTTTTTCATTTCTTCTTTTTTTTCATTTTTTTTCATTTTTTTTTCTTCATTTTTTCATTTTTTTCATTTTCTTTTTCTTTTTTAAATTTTTTCTTTTTTTTCATTTTTTTTCATTTTTTTTGGGGGGGGGGGGATTCCAGAAACAACAAATAAATGTTAATTGAAATAATTCAAAAGAAAACGGAAAAGCCTCCAATTTCTTTCACTCCCTCCTGATATGGTGGCAAATGTCATAGCTGAATTCACATAAAATTCAGATTATGGAATTACTTTTTCAGCTTATTTTAGTAAATAAGGGGAAATTTACAGTGTAGCAACTTGAGAAGAGGTGAAAAGAATAAACAAACAAAAAAATTTTAAGAAAGTTAGTACCAGTAGAACATAAAAAATACTGTAATTTTGTATTACCGAGAAAATCAGGAGAAGTTTACTGAGAGGAAACGGTAAATATTCTTACTAAAATCTTTTAGCGAGGAAAATTTGTCATTCAATACTTGTTGGAAGTATATGAATGTAACGAAAAAGGATGTTATCATATATGCTGGAATCGTTGTCAACAAGTGTGGAAGATAGAAATTAAACGAGCTGACTCCGGTTATGTTTAAATATTTCATTTTCGTTCAAAGGGTTATTGGCGAAAAAAGACGCAAAATACGTGCTAGAATCTTACCAAAACTGGAACATAAACAAAAATTAACATTACAAGAAATATCGGACGAATGTCAGATAATTCTAAATTTGTGCTTCCATACAGAGAAAATTGAAGAAAAAGAATGCACATATGTATAAGCTAAAGAAAAATCCATGTTTCAGATTCTGAAAGTTACATCTCGGAGAGGTGACCACTTGGGAATACCAGGTGCTGTAAGCGTTTAGTGACGGATGTGCATTGTGGTGCAGTGGATATCGGCTCGGAAAGAGAAATCGGTGAGCCGAGTTCGAATTCCAGTTGAATACCCTGCATTCACTTAAGCACTGGTACCCTTGGAAAAAGTATTAATCCGTCTCTTCCCTCCAGTTATGGGCAAAATAACAAGGGAAGGACTTGGGGACCCTGCCCTTAAAAAAAAAACAAATCCCAATGAATCTTGATACTCGAAAAGAAAAATGTATTACTAGACACAAAACTTATATAAAAACAAAAATAAATTGTTGAAAGAAAAAGGTATTATCAGCAATAAATAAATATATAAAATTTAGTTGGCAATAAATGACCCTCCGAGGTTTGCCATAAGAACAAAACAACCAACATCTCGGAGACGACTGTCTTTTTAAGAATTCGAAATCCTGTTGAAAAGTAGGACATAATGTCGCACTGTAAAACTAAAGCATGGAAAATTTCTCGGAAGAAATTTCGTACAGAATGTTGCGAAGGAAAAATAACTTCTCAAATTTTCTTTTCATTTTCTGGATGTTAATATCAATAATGTGGATTTAAAAAAATAAATAAAAAATAAAATAAAAACACACATACACACCCTATGCGAAAATATAAAGTAAGAATTAAAAAATATTTTCTAGATATTCTGTTGGATGGTTTAGGTCGGTGTTCCAAAGTCAAAGCCAAATTTCACGTCAAAAAGCGGTCGGCACCAGTACTTAAACCGATACGTATTGTACCAAAATACCTTCTGTATGGAGAGCTAGCCTCTGGAAGAAGACCCAATGGGCAGTCACAACTGCAGTATCGTGATATCATAAAACGCGATATGAAGGCTGTGGACATCAACACGGAGTCATTGAATAGCATAGCAGTCAACTGGACCAGATGGAGAGGAACCAACAACTCAAATCAAGAGAGAAGCAACTGACACATGTCGCCATGGAGAGGCGGGTTCGCAGAAAGTAAAATGACAGTTCCGACAAACCAGAAACGAAACATAAACGCAGCCTCTGGAACAAAGCCTGTCACTCCTGCACCGGCTTCTACAGTCACAGACGCCGATGGTCCAGCCAAACAGACAACTAGAATGCTTCCCGTGGTGAACCCTGACCGACGGAGGCCTATTACTATGTATTGTAAGGTTTGCGGTCGTGTATCAAGTAAATGAAGGATTCGGCAGACTTTAAAAAAATAGGCGTAAAAGAAAAAAAAAATAACCATTCAAAATAGGGAACACCAGCAGTGTATGTAAAGAAAAATAAATAAAACTAGTGTTTGAGCTAATTTTTCGACTGAGTTAAATAAATGTTTAGAATCACATAGCTACCCATTACCAAGTCCAGAGAAAAGTTTTGCAAAATTGAACGGTGGAAATTTTTTTTCGAAGCTAGATCGTTTTGAGGCGTATTTGAAAATACAAATTGAAGAAGAATGTAAAAGACAGACAGACAGACGGAAATGAAAAAAGAAAAAATATGGTAAAAAGCAAAGCAATAGGAACGTAAAAAGGCATTGGATCGAGTCACAGAAAAGATTTGCTGAAGAGAGCCCGTAAGAACCTATGCAAGTGCTGTATGACATCTTTGATGTTCTAACACACCAAGAATTCTTTGAACGTGCGAGTACCAGAAAAAAGAAAACCTACGGAAAAACGAGAGGTTAACTTAAAGCGGAAGAAATACAAATTTTAATATGTGGCGAAGTCACCAGAAAGAAAGGCGGTGTATAGTAAGAAAAAAAAATGAAATATTTCAAAACACAAAAAAAGAGGGGATCTTATGGCGTTATTAAGACACCCCCAGTAACCCAAATAAACTAGACAAGACGCCTTAAATAAATAAAATAATTCTTATAGTGTTCGTTAGTCAGTCGAGACATATAACCGTTAGTAAAGAGGTAGAACATATATTAGAACATTGAATAAGTTCTCGCTGTTTTCCGAAAGATGGCGTTTCTAGAACGTGTAGTTTCAGATGGTAACGCATCTATAAAAAAATACTATAAGCAAGCTTGAAATTCAGTGTATGTCATTTTGCAAATAGGTAAACAACTTTATTTTTCATAGCGTTAAACATTTCCGATTTGGTGCCAAAGAAAGTGTATTTGTGGGGAATTTTACTTCACTACTTTATTCAAAAGAAATCTGCAGCTGAAGCACGCAGAATTCTTGTTGAGACTTACAGGGACCATGTTCTGTCGGAAACAACACGCAGAGAATGGTTTAGACGCTTCCAAAATAATGATATTGCTGTTGAAGATAAAGAACGCTCTGGCGCACCGAAAAAGCTTGAAGACGAGGAACTGAATGCATTACTTCATGAAAACTCATGTCAGGTGAAAGATGAACTTGCAGAATAATTAGAAGTTCATCACGCAACAGTTTCGAAATGCTTAAAGGTATTAGGAATGATTCAAAAGCAAAAACACTGGGGGGGGGGCGTACGAGAGTGGATATCGAGTCGGAACGAGAAATCGGAGAGCCGAGTTCAAATTCCAGTTGAATTCATTGCATTCACTTACGCGCAAATACCCTTGGGAAAGGTATTAATCCGTATCTTCCTTCCAGTTATGGGTTAAATAACAGGACAGATTGGGTTCTATAGCCTTGGCTGGCAACCAGTCTACCGCAGAAAACAATGGTAACCTACTGTGGGATAATCTTCTGCCCAGTCAGTCATGTCTCTTTCGAGACATGATCGCCCAAGCGTGTTTTACGTATGGCACTTAACTGACTGATCGTGATCAGCGATGAAAGTGTATTATCCACTACGATAACCCTAAAGCGTAGAAGATAATGCAGTAACCCCGGCCATGCGTCAACATCGGCGGCAAAGCCGAATATCTCTGGTTCGAAGCTTCTGCTCTGCATTTGGTGGAATCAGCTGGGTGTGGTTTATTATGAGCTGCTAAAACCGACCGAAACCATCGCGGGAGATAGCAATCGGCTACAATTGCTCCGACCGATTATCATTTATTCCTGTCGATAGCACATGGCCTGGCTAAGCAGCTCTTTGATTCTCATGAAGATACCAAAGATTGGGTAGACTTGTCGTTAGCCTCAAAAACGTTTCATTTTTCCGACGTGGAGTTTAAATACTGCCAGAAAGATGGGGAAAAGTAGTGACTAGGGATAGACAATATTTCAGTGGTATGTTTTTTACTAATTTTTGTAAATAAAACCTTACTTTTCATGAAACATCAGCAAGAACTTATTCAAGGTGCTTATATACACACTACCGGCCATAATTATTAAGCCACCCCAGTGTTTTTAAAAAATGTATTTCATACTATTTCTTAGTATTCATTGCCAAGTGAATAATTGTAAATGAAAATAGAATGATTCTTTTGTTAATGCTGCACAATAGCATGTGCATTAAATGAATTTATAAATATTTAATAATTACCTATATTGCAGTTTTATCAATGAAAGAGTGAAGAAAATTTAGGCTGATTCGGACTAGTTCATCTTTGTTTCCTTGCCTTGTTAAATTTTGCAAAGTAATAATGACAAAAGAACTATTTTGACTTTTTATCTGAATAATTTTAACCCATTCATTGTTGTATGAATCTGGTCTGAAGAGCGGTCTCTATGAGAGAGCCGCGAAATACAATATTACCAATGGTTTTATAAAAATATCCAACTTCTGTTCTTTATTATAATACTCAGTAAAATCTTAACATTGAGTTCTAATTGGATTTAATGCCCTGTGGAATTTACCTTACCAAGTACCAAGGATTCTACTATATATATATATATATATATATATATATATATATATATATATTAGTCATCCACATACAAGCCTGTTTTGCTGTATCACAGCTCATCAGTGTGGCTAGACACATCAACTTGCTTTTGGACGGAATTGAAACTCGATCGATTTGATGTCAGAGTCGCTACCCCCTAAGCATGGAATCAGAAGGGAAATTTTAACGTGTTGTATATAAGCAGTGTATACACACGGAAGTCACCCAAAGAACTCAATTCATTTGAAGAGTAAAGAACATATCGCAAAAGTGGACACCATTTTAAAACTTTTCTTCTCTAGAGAGCTCCATCGCAATGAGAGCATTATATATATATATATATATATATATATATATATATATATATAGTGTGTGTGTGAAAAGAGATATATATGGACACACAGATATATGTCTGTCTTGCTGTATGTCTATATATATCTTTCTCAAATATATCACAAGTTTATAATTATGGTGCACACTGTTTGGATCAAGCTCACTCTAACTTTTAATATTCTGCGAAAATTAGTTGTCATCTTCGCTGCAGAAAAGCGCTTAATTTAATGACGTTAGCGTAGGAAGACCCAAAGAAGACCCAAGGAAGTCTCAAGTCAACAATCGAATTTGTCTGGGAGACGATTTTGCTCACAACAGCACTTACCTTAAACCACACCCTGTATACAGACAGACCTGTACCATGATCGATATAAATTGACTGACACAGACGTTTTATTTGTCCTCAAATGCATGGTTCTCAAGTAGGAGTTAATGTTCGTTTAATAAAACATTTTGAAAGTCGCTTGAAGATGGTGTCCGACTGTGTACACATCGTTAACATCCAAGATTTGTTTTGCCTTTCACGCGAATATGCAATTATATTGGCAGGACATTTAAACGCAATCTTTTCATAAGTTGCAAGAATCAAATAAAAAAAAATATATATATATTTAATGTTTATTTTAGGTCTTCAAATAGTGAATATGCTGACTGCTGTATCTATATGCCCTTTATATATATATATATATATATATATATATATATATATATATATATATAACACTAGCAATTTAGCCCGGTTTCACTCGGGTAGTTTAAGGAATAATAAGAATAAAAAAACATATGATGAATTTACATAGCAAATACTTACACAACGTCCACCCTCGTCACTTTTATAGATAACAATGTCGAATGTCTCTATATTGGATTAGGAGGGGAGGGGCAACATATATAGATAATATAAAGGGGGGGTGATCGATTCTATATTATAACCAATACATAAACTGATCCCTGACTTTGTTGGTTGATAATATATATTTT
>JBBBDQ010000166.1:4230000-4340000 GCA_037127315.1 Ascarosepion bandense | reverse complement strand
GAAGGACTAACAATTTAGTTAAGAACTAAGCCTATTATCTACTTATATTATTCAAGGCTTGTAGTGATCTAGTCAAACTTTTCGGAAGGACTAAGAACAGGTGCACTGTGTGCCACGAAGTCACTAAACAGCCGAGTTTCCAACCAAGAATGAATAGCCTGGTCCACACAGCTATTTACCCCCATAGCGGGTCGTGAATAAGTCGATGCATGTCTTACCAAAAATGTACTTTCACATCAATGGAGATAATGAACCCAACTGGAATTGGAACTTTGCTCACTGATTTCTCACTCATATCCTACACATCCATCTACACATGCACTATATATATTTAATTTATAATTATTCTTAATAGATAGTCGTATTTGAATAGATATTCTGTTTGTAATTAAACATATATATATATATACATATATATATATATATATATATATATATATATATATATGAAATAAAACAAAAATTTCGATATTTAAATCTGTTGAATAGCCATTATTTCAACAGATTTAAATATCGAATTTTTTGTTTTATTTTTTGTATTTGGCCCTGTAAATAGAATATAATATTTGCATCGAGCCCTCCACCTTGATCAATTTTAATATCAATGAAATTAATATTAATTAAATCCCAAAAAACCCGATCCTGTCTGATCATCCTTTTGGATTTAATATATATATATATATATATATATATATATATACACTACTGTTGGAGTAGAAGTTGCGGTTGCATTTTATCGGTTTCACTGTAAAAGGGTGGGATCTAGTTGCTAATCTAGTATCTCGTGCAAATTCGTACCTAGGGGGCACCAATGATGTAAGTTCATCGGAGTAGAAGCCGTGAAAGTATTTATAGAATAGACGCAGGGAAGCCACGTCGCGCCGGTGGGAGAGACTGCAGCCGGTCTACCAAGTCGGTATCGATTACATTACAGACCCTCCGCTGTACCTTGTCGAGAAGCCCGAGGAGAATAGCAGGGGCACCCGAACAGATATGGCAGCAGTATTCAATGCACGGGCGGATGGTAGATTTATATATGTGCAGGATAGATTCAGACGGGAAAAAAACTTCCGGGCCCTGCACAGAGAACCGACTTTCATAGCAGCGGATTTAGCAATGGATTCGATATAGTCATTTCACTTGAAGTCAGCTGAAAGTGTGAGACCAAGGAGGCGTAGTGTTTTACTCTCTGGGAGACAAGCATGGTCCGTGCTAATGGGAGGTAGATGCGATTGTTTCAAGACACAGATTAGAAGAGCAGCAGAATAAAAAAAACAATGAAATAAATAAAATAAAAGGCAAACAGAGCTCTAACGGTGCCGGTATAGTCTCGAGCTTACCCGGTTTGAGTGTGTCCTACATCAATAAGAGTATACTTATAGACATAAGTATTCTACAAACAAAGAGTACTGGATTGCTATGTGATGTCAGTACTTCAATAGGGCAGTGAATGCTGGACAATATCATCAAAGATGAAGGACAAAACTTGAAGCAGTTGAAATGTGATTCTACAAAAGGATGCTGCGGATATCATGAATCGAACATGTGAGCAATGATGAGATTTTGGAAAGGATGGAAATGAAAAGAAAATTAATACTGAGCATCAGGAAGAGAGAACTAAAGTTCCTGTGACATGCAATGAGGAAGTTGGGATTGGAGAACCTGATACTGATGGGCCAGATAGAAGGAAAAAGAGACAGAGGAAGACAGCGGATAATATATTTGAAGGGCCTGAACAGGTGAATGACAGAAAGGGGTTGCGTGGTGTAACAGGAGAAAGCGTGCTAAGAGCCACCGGGGATAGGGAAAAGTGCATGGCCATGATCGCCTACGTCCTGAAGGGACAAAGCACATAGAAAAAGAAAAATCTTTTCTTTGTTTCTAACGAAACTTGTCTGTCTCTTAATACAAGAAGAGAGTAAGAAGAGAGTACTGGATTGCAATGTGATGCCAGTTCTTCAATATGGCAGTGAATGTTGGACAATATCAACAAAGATGAAGGGAAAACTTGAAGCAGCTGCAATGTGGTTCTACAGAAGGATACTGAGAATATCATGGATCGAGCATGTGAGCAATGACAAGGTGTTGGAAAGAATGGAAACGAAAAGGAAATTAATATTGAGCATCAGAAAGAGACAACTAAAGTTCCTGGGACATGCAATGTGGATGCGGATGAGGATACTAACAGACCAGATAGAAGGAAAAAGAGACAGAGGAAGACAGCGGATAACATATTTGAAGGGCCTGAGCAGGTGGGTGACAGAACGGGGGTTGCGAGAGGTTACAAGAGAAAGAGATGTTACTAAGAGCCACCAGGGATAGGGAGACGTGGAGGGCCATGATCGCCTACGTCACGAAAGGACAAGGAAAATAGAAGAAGAAGAATTCGGCTATTTATTGAAACTAATTATTTTCCCTAACCCTTAACTCTAACTAGTTATAAAGAACTCTCCTTTAAAAATAAAACACACACACACACACAAAATATATATATATATATATTATAGTCGAACATGTAGAGATAATAACAACACCGAAAAAAAACTTCTTTTTTTGTACACTGTCCCTTCAGGACGTAGGCGATCATGGCCTTCCACGTCTCCCTATCCCTGGTGGGTCTTAGCACGCTTTCTCCTGTAACGTCTGTCAGCCCCCGTTCTGTCATCCACCTGCTCAGGCCCTTCAAATATGTTTTCCGCTGTTTTCCTCTGTCTCTTTTTCCCTCTATCTGGCCTGTTAGTCTTAAGTTTACCAAGCCCTCCTTATCCTTAAAAATGGCCAGTGAAGAAGCAGAAAGCGCTTGGAAAGACGAAAATTATGGAACATTTTTAGATTCCTTATCTCCAGCAAAAAGGAAACATGTAAGAATATTGGAAAAATTAAATAAAAAATTAAAATCTTCCTTGCCAGTCGTTTTTGACAAAACATGTGTAAATGAAAGATTGCTGGCCATATATATATATATATATATATATATATATATATATATATATATATTATTATTATTAAAAACACAACTAAAAAAAAAGTGTAGAAACCATTAGTTTGTACGGAGATGTTACCATTATTCTCCAAAAATGGAGTTCTAAAGTGCTTAGAAAGTCGAAAATAATGGAACATTTTTACGTTCTTTCTCTCCAGCAAAAAGGAAACATGTAAGAATACTGGAAAAATTAAATAAAAAAAATTTATAAAATCTTCCTTGTCGGTCGTTTTAAACAAAACACACACACACACACACACACACACACACATATATATACATATATATATATACACCAGAATGACAGTGACAGGACACCTACTACACTAGTACTAAATGGCCAATATTACCATTAATCATATAGCCTGAGAATTTTATTTGAACATGTAATTTTGAGGCTTCCATGTGTAAATTGATTCTATTAGTAAATTTTAAAAAATGACAAGTACAATATTTATGGTTTACCAGATTCAACACACTGAATAAGATTAGCCAAAAGTTTTGTGTGTGTATGTATGTATATATATATATATATATATATATATATATACACACACACACCAAACTTTTGGCTAATCTTACTGTATATATATATATATATATATATATATATATATATATATGTGTGTGTCTGTGTATTTATATATATACACACCAAACTTTTGG
Organism: Ascarosepion bandense; assembly: GCA_037127315.1. Taxonomy (NCBI): domain Eukaryota; kingdom Metazoa; phylum Mollusca; class Cephalopoda; order Sepiida; family Sepiidae; genus Ascarosepion; species Ascarosepion bandense. The sequence goes on along the minus strand of JBBBDQ010000166.1, from coordinate 4,336,351 downwards.
CTAATCTTATTGTGTATATATATATATATATATATATATATATGTGTGTCTGTGTATTTATATATATACACACCAAACTTTTGGCTAATCTTATTGTGTGTGTTATATATATATATATATATATATACACCAAACTTTTGGCTAATCTTATTGTGTGTGTATATATATATATATATATATATACACACACCAAACTTTTGGCTAATCTTATTGTGTGTATATATATATATATATATATATATATATATACACACACCAAACCTTTGGCTAATGTTATTCAGTGTGTTGAATCTAGTAAACTATAAATATTGTAGTATGCATCCTGTCACTGTGATTCTGGTATAGTCTGTGGCCTATCCGATTTGTGTATATTTATAGATATAGGTATTCAGCTATTTATTGAAAGTAATTATTCATTACATTTATTTTTAATTTATTTAATTGTTACCAGCAGTTATTGTTAGTGAACATACTAAAATAGCATCCTTCAACAGAAACTAGCAGTTCTGTAACCACCTGTTATCACACAGTTATAATACTTCCTTATAATACGCGTTGCTTTCCCCTGTCTCTCTTTCCCACTATTTAACTGTGACCATCAGATTCTCCAAACCTTCCTTCCTCGTTACATTTTTCAGGAACTTCAGCTATCTTTTTTCTGAAGTTAAGTACTAGTTTCTTTTTCGTTTCCATCTTATATAAAATTTCATCCTTGCTCAGATGTTTGGTCCATGATATCCTCGACATCCTTGTGTAGAACCACATTTCGATCGCTTCAAGTCTTCCTTTCATATTGGGTGAGATTGTTCGGGATTTGCTGTCATATTGAAGAATGGACATCACATAACAATCCTGAAATCGCTTTGTTTCCAGATAAATTTTCCCGTCTCTTAATACTCTACTCCGTTTCTGGAATGCATCTTTGGCCATGCCAATATTCGTTCTGGGCCTCAGTGTCGCACTTTCCTTCCTCTATTAGAACACTTCCCAGGTATCTAAATTTCTGTAGGCTGCCATTGCTTTCTACGGTAAACTGGTTGCCGACCAAGGCTATAGAACCTAATCTCTCATTTAATTTAACCCATAACTGGAGGGACGAGACGGATTAATACCTTTCCCAAGGTTATTTGTGCGTAAGTGAATGCGAAGAATTCAACTGGAATTCGAACTCGGCACCCCGATTTGTCGTTCTGAGTCGATATTCACTGCACCACGAAATGGGTAGGAAACGATAAATTAACCTGAACAAATGTTTATAGTTTATTGCTAAAAAAAAATAAAACTCCGGAGGAATTTTGACTAATACTTTAAATATTAAATTAGAAAAGGGATTAATTTTATACGGGGACACATATTTATTAAAAAAAAACCGTCGGAGTTGTAAATAAAAATGAGAGAGACACTCGATTCTACCTGTGGAGAATACTGTAAAAAAAAAACGCATTGTCAGGATTGTCTTTCTCACCTTGAATAATCACCGTCAACTCGGTAAGTACATTTAATTACCCATAAAATACCCGCTATTTTTATCGAATTAGTTTACATATAAGCCTACCCCTACTTATATTTCAGTTTTAGGGAATTAGCCTTCTTACATGTATTGATAACATGTGTACGGTATATTAATCAACAAGATACCTTAACTTCACATTTAAAGTCTCCCCAATTTACAATTAATATTACAAAATTATGGAATTAAGCTACGTGCACACACTAGTAGCTTACAACATCTGAGCGAATATGAACCGGCTAAATACCTTAAATTCGCATATAAACCTCTTCTATTTATATTTAATGAGAATTTTACGGAATGAGATTACGTTCAAGGGTTGCTAGTGCATAACGCCTGGGTCAGTATTGACCTCTACGATATCTTAAATTTGCAGATAGACTTCTATATACTTATTGTATTGTCGAACCATAAAATTAGGCTAGAGGCTAATCGTCTACGGCATTAGCGGTCTACATTAGACGAATAAATATTTGCAAATATTATATTTGTTATCGATATAAAATAGCATCAAATTCATAGTCTGAATTAAATTCGTAATTGCCAAGGAAAAGAGGAGTTCAGATGAACACCAAGAGACAAACATGTACAATCAAACTATGTGGTACTAACGAAATAATTGCATAATTAAATTAGAATTAGTGAATTGTAAATTCATTCTTTAAATTGAATGTGTTTGTTTTGAAATTGAATGTCTTGTTTTTCAAGTTGAAAGCATTATTATTTAATTTGAATGTCTTGTTTTTCAAGTTGAAAGCATTATTATTTAATTTGAATGTCTTGGTTTTCAATTTGAAAGCATTATTATTTAATTTGAATGTCTTGGTTTTCAATTTGAAAGCATTATTATTTAATTTGAATGTCTTGGTTTTCAATTTGAAAGCATTATTATTTAATTTGAATGTCTTGGTTTTCAATTTGAAAGCATTATTATTTAATTTGAATGTCTTGGTTTTCAATTTGAAAGCATTATTATTTAATTTGAATGTCTTGGTTTTCAATTTGAAAGCATTATTATTTAATTTGAATGTCTTGGTTTTCAATTTGAAAGCATTATTATTTAATTTGAATGTCCTGGTTTTCAATTTGAAAGCATTATTATTTAATTTGAATGTCTTGGTTTTCAATTTGAAAGCATTATTATTTAATTTGAATGTCTTGGTTTTCAATTTGAAAGCATTATTATTTAATTTGAATGTCTTGGTTTTCAATTTGAAAGCATTATTATTTAATTTGAATGTCTTGGTTTTCAATTTGAAAGCATTATTATTTAATTTGAATGTCTTGGTTTTCAATTTGAAAGCATTATTATTTAATTTGAATGTCTTGGTTTTCAATTTGAAAGCATTATTATTTAATTTGAATGTCTTAGTTTATAAATTAATTGGCAACTGTCATAGATGCAAATAGTGAAAATCTGCAGCGTTATCCCCCCCCCGCTCCAAGACAGAATAAAGTCAGGTAAACATTTTTAGTTTTTAAACCGCCTGAATAATCTTCAGCTAAATGATGGAACTGTATTAATGTATGTGCATTGTGGTGTAACAGATTTAATCCTGGAGAAATCAGAGAGCCGAGTTCGAATTGAAGTTGATTTTATTTTATTCACTTAGGCACACATTTATTCATTTTTATTTGTTTTTATTTAATTTTTTTCGAAGTAGACATGACTCTGCTCAGTTAAGTGACAATTTTCTCCACATTAATCAAATACACTTATATAAGTACAAAAAAATGCGTCTCTTTAACTGAGCGAATTCATGCCGACTTCAAAGTTTTGGGAGGGCACTGTTATGATCTTTTCACTCGTGAAGACTATTTGCCTTCAAAGTCGTCATGAATCTGGTCATTTAATGCGACAAACTCGTTGTACTCATCAACGCTCTGTCTCCACTCCGATATCGAGCACTTTATGATAAAAATTTGCTCGCCTAAATACATTTTATCAGTTAAATTACTGACAAAGCAACAAACTCGGCGCTAAACATTGTCCCAATTAAATACCCATACACGCACGCACACACACACACATATATATATATATATATATATGCGTCATAGTGTAAAAAATATCGGCTCAAAATGAGAAATCAAAGAGCCGAGTTCGAATTCCAGCTGAATTCGTTGCATTCACTTACGCGCAAATACCCTTGAGAAAAGTATTAATCCGTCATTTTACTCTCCAGCTATGGGCCAAATAGCTGGGCTGATTGGATTTTATAGCCTTGGTTGGCAGCTAGTCTACCGCAGAAAGTAATGGCAACCTATTCCAGGAAAGTCATTTACCTAGTCAGTCATGTTTCTTTCGAGACATGATCGCCCCAAGCGTGCATCATGTATGCCACTTAACTCACTGATTTTCCATAAAACACAAGAATATCTAGATATCTTCTTTTTTCTTGAAACCTGTTCTATTGTTGACCGTTCTCTGCACTAAGGTGTTGTTATTCTCTTCCCTCCCCCGTAACCTCTTGCATCTTAGCGGCATTATCGCCTTTCTTGGAAGAAAATGATTAAAATAAAGAAATTTTCATGGTTTTTAATCAGAAAATCATCTCAATAACTGCTATTTGGTGACAAGATATGGAAAGAACAGAGTACGTTTTAAACCTACGTTAGTCGCTTCGGATTTCTGAAAATGGACAGTCTCCTGGGGTGTTTACACACCTCTGTACAAAAACTCTCATCGTACTTCAATTATTTGAAATACTGTCGTACTACTGAAAAAATAACATAATGAACAATCTCCATTAAAATAAAAATTAATTTAAAACTTGAATTGAAGATTATAATAAATTTGTTGCATAAACATATGTTTCAAATTGTCGGGGAAACACACCAATGCTATAATAGAGAAAGGTTTTATTTGTCCAAGATATTATGACCAAAGAGGAATAGGCGTTGATACCGTCGTTATAACAAGAAGATAAAAAAAATCCTTTCAAAAATTCTGTTTTCTACAAGCAGTAGTTTATGTATAATATCTTTAATGACCAAAGAGGAATAGGCGTTGCTACCGTCGTTATAACAAGATAAAAAAAATCCTTTCAAAAATTACTGTTTTCTACAAGCAGTAGTTTATGTATAATATCTTTAATGACCAAAGAGGAATAGGCGTTGCTACCGTCGGTATAACAAGAAGATAAAAAAAATCCTTTCAAAAATTACTGTTTTCTACAAGCAGTAGTTTATGTATAATATCTTTAATGACCAAAGAGGAATAGGCGTTGCTACCGTCGTTATAACAAGAAGATAAAAAAAATCCTTTCAAAAATTCTTTTTTCTACAAGCAGTAGTTTATCTATAATATCTTTTTTACCGCGAGGTTGTAAAAAATACCAGGTTGGGAAACTGGCGCGGGATATCCTTCTCTCACTGAGGGTGAATGGGCCTCTCTTAAGCTGTGGTAGGCAACCCATCTAGTGATGGTGTCACGATAAAAACACCCTTGCGAAGCATCAAGTATTCAGCTACTGACAAGATTTTGAATCTCGGACGAGGCCGCAGAATGATGATAATGATTTATTTATCAAAAATAGCCACAATATGGAAAGATATTACATTAGCTAAACTTATAGTTACAGGACTGAACATGTAATAAGATATATAATGGTAATTATTTTTATTATTATAGCATACTGCAACTCAATAGCAATAAAGTTTCGGTGCTAAAACACCATCATCAGGCAGTAATGCGAGCGTAGGCAAAGAAATCCTGGTCATTGTCTTAAAGAAATGTGCTACTGAACTCCCCCCCCCTTTAAACTCTGTAATCACTGCTTTCTGTTTTTTCTGCCTGCTGGAAGTCCTCTTCTGTGGTTTCCGTGTTTAATAACTCGGGAAAAACCTCGGACCCTTCTAATTATCAACCTATCAGCCTACCAATTTTCGGCAAAGTGTTCGGGGCCATCATCAATAAGAGGCTCATCCCTTGTTCCCTGTTTGGGATGTGGTTTCCGGCTTTCTCTTTTCCAATCATTTTACTCTTTTCTTTTTTCTTTTTCAATTGGAGTAGATAGACTAAACTATCGCCCGGTTCCCACTCCACCCACGTCTATTGAACAGGTGAAGAGGCTCATCCCTCGTTTCTTGTCTAGGATGTAGTTTCCGACTTTCTCTTTTCCAATCTTTTCACTCTTACGTAGCCCCCTGCGCATCAGTGGCGTTACCGCCTTGCTCGGGGTGATATGATTTTTTTTTTAAATCATATCACCCCGGGCAAGGCGGTAAGGCCACTGGTGTACAGGGGGCTACGTAAGAGTGAAAAGATTGGAAAAGAGAAAGCCGGAAACCACATCCTAAACAGGGAACAAAGGATGAGCCTCTACACCTGTTCAATAGACGTGGGTGGAGTGTGAACCAGGCGATAGTACATTCTATCTACTCCAATTGAAAAAAAAATAAGGAAAAGTGAAAAGATTGGAAAAGAGAAAGCCGGAAACCACATCCTAAACAGGGAACAAGGGATGGGCCTCTAAAAAAATAGTTCAACATCTTATCACCCATAAACTATTCTCAGACAGACAGTATGGCTTCCGATTTGCAGGTCTACTGCTGATATGCTAACGACCATCACCGAGTACATATAGCAGGCTCTCGATAAGAATGGCCAAACTCGAGATGTTGCCCTGAATATCTCCAAAGCATTTGATAGGTCTGGCACGCCGGCCTTCTGCGTAAGATACAGGGCTGTAGTATTACTGGGCGCTTGCTTGGTTTGATCCAATCGTTCCTATCAAACCGCATAATGAAGATCGTCATGAACGGGCACGCCTCCAGATTTTATCACACGAATGTGGTTGTCCTCCAGGGCTCCATCCTAGGCCCGACGCTCTTTCTGATCTTCATCAACGATTTAATTGGTGTGATAGGCATTTACGCTGACGACACCACCATTTACTCCCACCTGTCAGTCAGAAATCTGCTTAGGAGGACAAACATAACCTCGCTGCTGATATTGAGAAGGACCTCCAATCTGTGGTTGACTGTGGTAAGAAATGGCTCGTAAACATTAATGCTTCCAAAACGAAGCTGCTATCCGTCAACCACCATAGACAGTCCTTCTTGACCCGAATTAACATGAATCTAGCTAGTCTCCCCGAAAGCAATACACTGCGCCTCCTCGGCCTCACTCTCTCAGCCAACCTCAAATGGAACGACTACATTGAATCACTAGCTAAATCTACTGCTAGGAAGGTTGGGTCTCTGTATCGGACAGGAAGTTTTTCTCGCCTGAGTTCATCTTGCACTTATACAAATAACCCTCCGCCCGTGCATTGATTGTCATATCTAGTCGGGCGGCTTGCTATTTATCTCGGTGTTCTTGACAGGACGGTTTTCTTGACAGAAGACAATCTGCAATGCAACCGATCCCGACCTGGCAGCTCGACTCTCGCCACATTCTCACCGAGGGATGTGGCTTCCCTCTGTCTCTTCAACAAGTATTTTCATGGTGTCGGCTCCGACGAGCTTAGCTCTCTGGTGTCCCCTCTACAAGAATTTACTCGAGCAACCAGACTGGCAACAAGGTCCCACTCTTTCGCAATCAAACCAAATGCAGCCGTCACTTTTACTCTATCAGCTTCTTTACTTGTACTTCTCGCTTGTGGAACTCCCTTCCTTATACTTGTTTCCCTGATAGCTACACTTTCCAAGAATTTAAATGCAACGTCAATTGCCATCTCTTATCCCATTGACTCCCACACTTTCCTTATCTTTTTCCCAACACACCCTGAATATTGTTCGTCTTTCTTTTTCACTCTACCCTCACGCAACTCTCTTAACATCGGTATTCCTATCCTTCTTTTTCTCATTCTCTGACACCCCCTGTAACCGGTTCCTCTTCGGTTCCACTCTGCTCTCCTCCTCTGTAACCCTTCGCTCTTCTCTTGCGTAGCCCCCTGCGTACCAGTGGCAATACTGCCTTGCTTGGGATGAAATGATTTTAAAAAATGGTTAATTTATTAAGTACTATATAAAAATAAGGCGATTTAAAAAATTAAATCTTAAATAAAAATAGTTAAATAAAACAATAAAAGCATAAGAATAAAGAGATCATCCAATGAGATGAATTAAGTGGAGTAGGAAGTTATAACATTTTAAAGAATGATGTGTGTACGACTCATAGTAGTGTTTCAACGTTTTGCCACAGAAAGCCAGACATGTAAGAAATTTTCAACCTGAAAAAAAGAGAAAATGTAAAGGAAAAAAAGAAACAAGTGAGAAGAGGAAAAAAGGGAAGGACTAGCAAAGAAAAATTGAAACGTTGGAATAGAATAAAATAAAGCAAATATAAAAAGTAATATCAAAACCAATATAAAGGATAAGAATAATGTAAAAAAAAATAAAAATTTCAGTAAACAATAAATTCTTAAGGCGATTTATTTAAATAAAGTACAATAACAAATAAACAAAGTGCAAATAAATGAATAATAGTATCGCCTGTTCAATGAGCTAAAGTTTAAAGGTATGAAAAGTGCAAATAGTGCAAATATTGAGATAAAATTGAAATAATTTCAGATATATTTAAGAGTAGAGAAAACTCTATGCTGGCAAAAATTAGTAACCTTTACTTACATTTTATATATGTTACTCTTCAAATCAATTGAGTTCTTTCGGTGACTGGCGTGTATATATATATATATATATATGAAAACTTATCTTCGTTAATCATGTGGAGTGACAGGACACCTCAAAGAAAAAAAGCGACGTCTGTCTACCCGCCATCACGACAATTGAGCTACAACTGTGCCATACCACGTGCTACGTACCTTTACTGAGTCATGAGAAGAGTGGGAGGGAGCAAGTTGCCAACTCGAGATTAGAAATACTTCAGAAATTTGGGGGCAAAAAGAAACACCCTATGTGACTAACGCATTGTAAAATACCTTCCCGGGACTTTTTTTGTTTTAACATTTTTGCAGATTAAGTAATTTATAGATTATAATATTTGGGAAGTCGCACACACAAAATGGTTTTGTTTCGGGTATTTGTTTTTTGTCAGCATTATTTGAAGGTGGAGAGTTGGAAACAAAAAGAAAGTTAATATATGGCTAAAAGTAATTAACTGTTAATTTGATCTAACATTGTGTTACAGGGCCCCAAAATTTACTTGATGAGTTCTATTTGAAAAAGTGTCAAATTAAACAGGTTTGTCGCATATAACATGAATTTCAACAAGATTCTAACAACTTTGACAACAAAAGGAGATAGAAAAAAGCAAGTCTTCAAACGGATCAACAAAAATCAAATGATTAAACATCTGCGAGTTTTGATTAACATGAAATAAGTCATAACTTGACAAATAACGAGTGCGGTAGAAATACCACCCATAATAATACGACATTAGCGAGATAAAGGTTCTATTGCCACTAATGTTTATTATTATCTCGGAGTTATAGGTGAGAAGTATTTCTGCCGAATTTAGATAATAATTTAACTAATAGCACCAGTAAAAAATTAGAAAAAAATGGCACAAGTGAAAAGCAGACTCTTCAAAGAACTTAAAATAGCTATTGGTATTTAATTTTAGGTAAGATTTGATCTTTTGAAGCGGTTGATAGTCATGGTCTATTGAAGCTGTTTCTAGTTAGTTTTGATCTGTTGAAGCTGTTTCTAATTAGTCTTGATCTGTTGAAGCTGTTTCTAGTTAGTCTTGATCTGTTGAAGCTGTTTCTAGTTAGTCTTGATCTGTTGAAGCTGTTTCTAGTTAGTCTTGATCTGTTGAAGCTGTTTCTAGTTAGTCTTGATCTGTTGAAGCTGTTTCTAGTTAGTCTTGATCTGTTGAAGCTGTTTCTAGTTAGTCTTGATCTGTTGAAGCTGTTTCTAGTTAGTCTTGATCTGTTGAAGCTGTTTCTAGTTAGTCTTGATCTGTTGAAGCTGTTTCTAGTTAGTCTTGATCTGTTGAAGCTGTTTCTAGTTAGTCTTGATCTGTTGAAGCTGTTTCTAGTTAGTCTTGATCTGTTGAAGCTGTTTCTAGTTAGTCTTGATCTGGTAGGCTTTAGTTAGTCTTGATCCTGTTGAAGCCTGTTTTTCTAGTTAGTCTTGTTCTGAAGCTGTTTCAGTAGTCTTGAATCTGTTGAAGCTGTTTTAGTTAGTCTTGATCTGCTGAGCTGTTCTAGTTAGTCTTGATTCTTTGTTGAGCTCCAGCTTCAAACTAGTCTTGATATTTGAAGCTGTTTCTAGTTAGTCTTGATCTGTTGAAGCTGTTTTCTAGTTAGTCTTGATCTGTTGAAGCTGTTTCTAGTTAGTCTTGATCTGTTGAAGCTGTTTCTAATTAGTCTTGATCTGTTGAAGCTGTTTCTAGTTAGTCTTGATCTGTTGAAGCTGTTTCTAATTAGTCTTGATCTGTTGAAGCTGTTTCTAGTTAGTCTTGATCTGTTGAAGCTGTTTCTAGTTAGTCTTGATCTGTTGAAGCTGTTTCTAGTTAGTCTTGATCTGTTGAAGCTGTTTCTAGTTAGTCTTGATCTGTTGAAGCTGTTTCTAGTTAGTCTTGATCCTGTTGAAGCTGTTTCTAGTTAGTCTTGATCTGTTGAAGCTGTTTCTAGTTAGTCTTGATCTGTTGAAGCTGTTTCTAGTTAGTCTTGATCTGTTGAAGCTGTTTCTAATTAGTCTTGATCTGTTGAAGCTGTTTCTAGTTAGTCTTGATCTGTTGAAGCTGTTTCTAGTTAGTCTTGATCTGTTGAAGCTGTTTCTAGTTAGTCTTGATCTGTTGAAGCTGTTTCTAGTTAGTCTTGATCTGTTGAAGCTGTTTCTAGTTAGTCTTGATCTGTTGAAGCTGTTTCTAGTTAGTCTTGATCTGTTGAAGCTGTTTCTAGTTAGTCTTGATCTGTTGAAGCTGTTTCTAGTTAGTCTTGATCTGTTGAAGCTGTTTCTAGTTAGTCTTGATCTGTTGAAGCTGTTTCTAGTTAGTCTTGATCTGTTGAAGCTGTTTCTAGTTAGTCTTGATCTGTTGAAGCTGTTTCTAGTTAGTCTTGATCTGTTGAAGCTGTTTCTAGTTAGTCTTGATCTGTTGAAGCTGTTTCTAGTTAGTCTTGATCTGTTGAAGCTGTTTCTAGTTAGTCTTGATCTGTTGAAGCTGTTTCTAGTTAGTCTTGATCTGTTGAAGCTGTTTCTAGTTAGTCTTGATCTGTTGAAGCTGTTTCTAGTTAGTCTTGATCTGTTGAAGCTGTTTCTAGTTAGTCTTGATCTGTTGAAGCTGTTTCTAGTTAGTCTTGATCTGTTGAAGCTGTTTCTAGTTAGTCTTGATCTGTTGAAGCTGTTTCTAGTTAGTCTTGATCTGTTGAAGCTGTTTCTAGTTAGTCTTGATCTGTTGAAGCTGTTTCTAGTTAGTCTTGATCTGTTGAAGCTGTTTCTAGTTAGTCTTGATCTGTTGAAGCTGTTTCTAGTTAGTCTTGATCTGTTGAAGCTGTTTCTAGTTAGTCTTGATCTGTTGAAGCTGTTTCTAGTTAGTCTTGATCTGTTGAAGCTGTTTCTAATTAGTCTTGATCTTTGGAAGTTATTGAAAGTTAGTCTTGATCTTTGGAAGTTATTGAAAGATAGTTGTTTTTTTTTTTATCGTATCACCTCGAGCAAGGCGGTAACGCCACTGATGTGCAGGGGACTACGTAATAGTGAAAAGATTGGAAAAGAAAAAAGCTGGAAACCACATCCTAAACAGGGAACAAGGGATGAGCCTCTTAACCTGTTCAATAGACGTGAGTGGAGTGTAGCCAGATAAATATCGAAAATCGATAATCGAAAAAATCGGGTAATAGAAAGAGTGGTCCGATGTTAATCAAATTTGATACACTCATAGACAACGACATAAGAAACGATATTCAGAAGTTTCAAGATTGCAGTTCTTACAATAGTGCAGAAAATCGATAATACATACATACATATATATATATATATATATATATAAGGCAAGATATTTGTGCATGTGTCGGTTTATCTGCTTGTATGTCTGTATTTTTTCAGAACTTTTATTTTAGTTTTTGCTTCGAGTTTAGCTCTAAGTAGGTATAATTGTAGTTCTTAGTCTCAGCCATGATACCATTTACTCAGAGGACATATTTAGACTTCAAAATTCAGTTTACGACGAAAAAAACTTATTTGATATCGATACCAGGAAATCAAAATTTGACTTACATCCATTCATTTTTCTTTCAGTCTACGGTTTCGCTTTAACTGGAAACAACTGTTGCTTTTTAGTCCTTCGTGCCAATGTCCAAAGAGTCTGAGCTCCAGGATCATGGATTAGTTTTAAAGCTTTCATTACACCCGGGCAACGCCGAGCTATACTGCTAGTCTAGGTATATGGTTAGGACAAATTTCAAGCAGCTCTGAAATTTTGAGACTCTCGACTTTGAAATAGGGTACAGCACGTATAACCTAGGAAATGCTCCCAAAACGACAAACGTCTGCGTTCTTGCTCACCTCAGTATAGAATATCCGTGATAAAGATTTTTTTTTGTCATGAAGTAGAATGTGAAGGGAAACTTTTTTTTTGTATGCTATCTAAGACGATTTTGTCTTTGGGCTGATATCTCTGTGGATTAGTTGGAAATGGGCCACTACTGCATACATCTCGGCTTTTTTACTTTTTCTTTGAATTTGTGAACAAAGAAACGTCTATTTGGACTCTTTTATGTACCCTGTACCTTCATTACGTAGGCGATCATGGCCTTCGCCTCTCCCTACCCCTAGTCGCTCATAGCAAGCTTTCTCCCGTTACCCTATCCAAACCTCGCTCTGCCATCCACTTGCTCAAGCCCGTCAAGTATGTTATGGGCTACTTTTTCCTGTCTCATTTCCCTTTTATTTGATTTGCGAATATCAGATTCTCCAAGCCCTCCTTCCTCATTACATATCTCAGGAACTACAGCTGTCTTTTTCCTGAAGTTAAGCATTAGTTTCCTTTTCGTTTTCATCCTCTCCAAAACCTCGGTCTATGGTTTCCTCAGCATTCTTCTGTAGAACCACATTTCGGTTGCTTCAAGTCTCTCCTTCATCTTTGAGGAGATTGTTCAGCATTCAATGCCATATTTAAGTACAGACATCACAGCAAACTCTTTGTTTCTAGCGAAATTTTTTCTGTATCTCAGTACTCTACTTAGCTTCTGGAATGCATCTTTGGCCATCCCGATTCGCCTTCTGGTCATAATGTCGCACTTTCCATCCGTTCCTATTAGTCGAGCTTAATGGGTCATCGTATAAATGATGTGCTACCTATCGGGTCGAGCGCTTTTTAAAACCTCTTCCTCGTTAGATTTCTTATCCGCTTGATTCTCGAACAAATGACTTCGTTTGGAATCTGTGACATTGGCTTATACAAAAAAACGCCAGGTCGTACACCAGAGAAGAGATAGTCGGATGGAAGAAGTTCACGCCAAACGTCTTGCAGCGTGTCAGGAAATGGGATAAAAAAAAATATTCACATCGCATCGCAAAATCTCGTGAGAATTAAATTATTGGCTGAGTTTACTTTTGTTTCCTCCATTCTCGCATATATATATATATATATATATATATATATATATATATATATATATATACTGTTTGATAGAATACGTTAACTACTCATTTATTTGAAACCTAAGGTAAATTAAGGCTTTTCTTGTGAAGTTATGGAAAGAGATGTTTTTTCTAAGTACCAGCACTCAATGCCACAATCATTTGTATTTCGGATAAAGGTGGATTTCTTTAATGCGTTCATTAATATTCTTAATCATGTGTAGCGTTCTTGAAAACACTAGAAAAATAGACGTGTTTAATACTTTGTTGTTCTTGTTCTTTCTAGTTTTCTTCTTTTCTCTCCTCTAGACTTCTCTCTCGCTACATATGTTTCTCTCTTCGTTTTTATTTAAGTTTTTCCTCTCTCTTTTTTTATTTATTATTTCTCTTTCTTTTTTCTCCTTTTCTTCTTTTTCTTATTTTCCTCTTTCTCCTTTTTCTTTTCTTCTTTCTCCTTTTTCTTCTTTTCCTATTTCTCCTTTTTCTTTTTCTTTTCCTCTTTCTCCTTTTCTTTTTCTCTTTTCCTTTATTCCCTTTCTCTTCTTTTCCTATTTCTCCTTTTTCTTCTTTTACTCCTCCCTTTTTTTCTTTCTCTTTCTCCTTTTTCTTCTTTTCTCTTTCTCCTTTTCTTTTTCTCGTTCGTTTTTTTCTTCTTTTTCTCCACCCACGTCTATTGAACGGGTGTAGAGGCTCATCCCTTGTTCCCTGTTTAGAATGTGGTTTCTGGCTTTCTCTTTTCCAATCTTTTCACTCTTTTCTTTTTTTTTTTCAATTGGAGTAGATAGACTAAACTATCGCCCAGTTCACACTCCACTCATGTCTATTGAACAGGTGAAGAGGCTCATCCCTTGTTCCTTGTTTAGGATGTGGTTTCCAGCTTTATCTTTTCCAATCTTTTCACTCTTACGTAGCCCCCCTGCGCTTCAGTGGCGTTACCGCCTTGCTTGGGGTGATATGATTAAAAAAAAAAATCTCCTTTTTCTTTTCCTCTTTCTCCGTTTTCTTTTTTTTTCCTTTTCTTTTTTTTCCTTTTCTTTTTCTTCTCTTTGTTCTTTTTCTCCTCTTTCTCCTTTTCTCTTTCTCCTCTTTGTTCTCCTCTTCTTTCTTCTTTCTCCTTTTCTTTTTCTCCTTTCTTCTTCTTTCTTCTCTTTCTCCTCTTTCTTCTTCTTTCTTCTTCTTTCTTCTTTCTTCTTCTTTCTTCTTCTTCTTTCTTCTTCTTTCTTCTTTCTTCTTTCTTCTTCTTTCTTCTCTTTCTTCTTTCTCTCTTTCTTCTCTTTCTTCTTTCTCTTTTTCTCCTTTCTTTCTTCTGCTCTTTTACGTTCTCTCTCTTCTTTTTGCTTTTGTTTCTCTTCTTTCTTTCTTTTCGATTCTATTTCGCTTCTTTCTTCTCTTCTTTCTCTTCTTTTTATCCTCTCTTTTCTCTTTTTACCTCTTTTCTTTCTTTTCTTCTTTTTACCTCTTTTCTTTTTTCTCTTTCCCCTTTTGTTTTCTTTGTTCTCTGCTTTCCATCTTTTTCTCTTTCTCCTCTCCCTCTTTTCCTCCTTTTCTCTCTTTTCCTCCTTTTCTCTTTGTTATTCTCCTTTTCCTCTCTCTCTCTCTTCCTCTTTTCTCTCTTTTTCTTTTTTCTCCTTTTTAAAAACATTTTTACATCCCTTTAATTCACTCTATTATCATTTATTTTTTTATTATTAATCTTTTTGTTTTGCTGTCCCCACCTTAATTTTCATTTTCTTTTCATCTGAAACCTAAAGTCTACCAATGTTTTTCTTAAGAGTTTTATTCTAAATATCATTAACTCAACCTTAGGCATTTTTTTCGGAGTATCTTAATTTTCGTATCAGTATTCTCAAACATTCCTAGTTTTCCTACAATTACTGGAATAACTGCGTATTTTGATTTCTATATTTTTATATTTGAAGTTTGTCAAATCCTTTTTAAGGAAATATTTTTCAAATTGTATCATCTTGTCGATAAGATTATAATTTATAATTTTGAATTCTAGTCTTCCTGAATAAGGAGTTATCCTTAATTACATTTTTTAGAGTCGGACTAATATCCTAATTTTTGCTTCTACTATCGCAACGTTTCGGTTGTTCAGCCTTCCGGCATTCTTCAGAGATGTGTCAGTCTGGATAACCGTCATGGAATTCCCAACTGAACTTTTGATCTCATTTACGGGACTAGATTGTTCTTCTTTCACTGTTCATGCAAATTCCACTGGGTCTATGCCCTAGCCTCAGCATTGTCCCACGGGGCTTCAGGATTAAAACATTACGTAAGGAATTGTGTTGCATAAAAAACTGCCGATACAATTCTCCGGTCTGGTTGTGCCGGTACGCTCAAACTCGGTGGAAACAGAACGAGTAGTAACTGAACATGACAACATGTTCCTAGGCATGGACAACGGAATGAGAACAATCAAACCTGTTGATTATATCAAAGAGTTACTTTGAAATTCTTTGATATTTACCCAAATCGACGCACTACTTTTGGCTCACTGAGACGAAGTTTTTTGGTTTTTTTTAATCATATCACAACGAGCAAGGCGGTAACGCCACTGATGTGCAGGGGGCTACGTAGGAGTGAAAAGATTTGGAAAAGAGAAAACCAGAAACCACATCCTAAACAGGGAACAAGGGATGAGCCTCTACACCTGTACAATAGACGTGGGTGGAGTGTGAACCGGGCGAGAAGTATGACTCAGACCGAGATCGAACTCGCTACGGAATCACTTTGGGATTCATTGATGCTTACCCTGATAGACAGACATAAAAAAGCCAGAGAGCAAACGGCCGAAATGCCGTGATGGCAACAGTAAAGATGAGTATATTAATTCGGTTATAAATCATGGTAAATATTTTGTCTGTCAGCTTGTATAACGCGATCATTGTGTATAGTGTAGGTTAGGCCATTTGGCTACACCAAAACACGCCCATTAAGCGGCGCTGTTGAAGTGTATAAAAAAGACAAACAGATCTTGTATCTTTTTCTTCCTCTAGTTGCAGATGTAGTAGCGCTTAGATAAAGAAGGTCGCAGCTGGAACGCGTTCGGTTCCTTGGTCGACTGACGACTGAACTACTGTGAGCATCACACACAACACAATCGAATAGCTGGGTTTTTATGTATTTTACTTTTTAATTCTAATTGTGGACACATTAATTGTCGCTTCATGTTTTGCACTTTAATTTTTATACGGTCCTGGACATGACGGTAAACCGCATCCGGCAGCAAGGCCTCTGATTGGAAGATTTTTGAGGAGCATGGAACCACCTCTTAATTGTTGTTGTTCCCAGGTCCACCTTGACCCGGAGTGGTAGCATCTGTTAGGATCTCAGCTACGGGCAAATAGTTAACTCCCAAACTGGGGTCAAAACATTAGGAAAGTATAAAAAGTCATTCTTATAGAAATATATACATAAACATATGCTTTTATAGAAAAATATACATTTTTGGCGTTGTGGTGCAGTGGATATCGGCTCGGAACGAAAAATTGGAGAGTCGAGTTCGAATTCCAGTTGAATTCCTTGCATTCACTTACGCACAAATATCCTTGGGAAAAATATTAATCCGTCTTTTCCCTCTAGTTATGGGTTTAATAACAAGACTGATTGGGTCCTATAGCTTTGATCGGCAACCAGTCTACCGCAGCAAATAATGGCAATCTACTGCGGGATAATCTCTTGCCCAGTCAGTCATGACCCTTTCGAGACATGATCGCCCAAAGCGCGTATCACGTATGGCACTTAACTGATACATTTTTGAAGAAAAATTTATTACCATAACACATTTTTTAAGGAAAAAATATTCTCTACAAAACAGTTTTGAATACAAAACTACAAGGTATTTTCAGTTTTCTAAAATAAAAAAGAATAAACACGTAAAAGTGTCATTAAAATCTGACTCAATCAACCTTCTCACTATAACCGAACATTTAAAAGAAATATCTTAAACCCCCACCTTTTTGGCATTAAATAACCCACAGAGGTGTTGATATGCCATTAAACAAAACTCAAACTCATTTTTACGCGGACGCGCATGAGTTCGCCAAATGTTGTTTGCGTTGCTGCACAACTCACTAAATGTTTTATAAAAGAAAATAAAACGTTTCAACCACGTAACATAGACACGTGGGACCCGGCACATTAGTGGACTTCCAGTAAAAAACAAACAACATTGTCATCCTCGGGAACTGGTGGTAGTAGTTCTCTGCATTGTGTCGGACGGAATGTTGGCATAGCTTCCGATGAAGGCGCTACAGTATCCTAATTTTAAATTCATTTTAGTGCTCGAATTGAGTAGCCGGATATTGCACGATCAATAGACTCCTCGGCGTGTGTGCAGAAATGAAATTTTGGATCAACTCCATTCTTTAAAATATGTGCCTGGTAACGTCTTAGTCGTCTTTGATCTTGAGCTGCCAGGCTAAACGAGTCTCTCTTTCTCATTCTCTCATTCTCTCTCTCTCTCTCTCTCATTATCAGTAACAGTATCTTTATTTATTTGTGTTATTTTTAGCTTTTAAGAAAATTGACTAAAAGCTGTTTTCACCGTTTCTTTTTTTTTCTTTTCTTTTTTATTTCTTTTTTTCTTTCTTTTTCTTTTTTTTTTTTAATGTTTTTCAAAATCCTATTATTGGTAGCGGATAACAATATTTACGCTTACTTTCGATAAATCTTTGTTGTTTAAAATCTTTAAAACGTTTTCTACCACACGACGACAACGAAGACACACGTGTACTCTGGAACATGTGCGTCGTTGCCTTCACGTATCTGCATCAATCCTACGATCTTATTTGAAAGAATAAATATTTTTATCCGTAAGATTTTTTTTTCTCCCGTTTATTGTTCTGTTATATTGACGAAGTCTATATAAAAATGTTTCCCTGGGCATGTTGTCAACAAGGCTTCGCACTACTCAAGAACATTTTTTAGAGAATCCTCGCAGAGTAAATGATAGGATTTTTTTGGCGCTCTACAATCTTAGTCTCAGTTTTAATTCTCTTTAAATGCTTTTTCAGTTTTCTAGGTGGTGTTCAAAGCACATCCATTATTACTCTCAAGCCAGATCATTTACTCTCTCTCTCTCTCTCTCTAACACCGAATCATTTACTCTCTCTCTCTAACACCGAATCATTTACTCTCTCTCTCTCTAACGCCGAATCATTTACTCTTTCTCTCTAACACCGAATCATTTACTCTCTCTCTCTAACACCGAATCATTTACTCTCTCTCTCTCTAACGCCAGTGTTTACTCTCTCTCTCAACACCCGGAATGTTTCTCTCTCTCTCTATGCCTGGATATTTCTCTCTCTCTCTAACACCGAATCATTTACTCTCTCTCTAACACCGGGCCCATTTACTCTCTCTCTCTAACACTGAATCATTTACTCTAACACCGAATCATTTACTCTCCTCTCTCTCTAACATGAATCATTTACTCTCTCTCTCTAACAAGATCCTTTACTCTCTCTCTCTAACACCGAATCATTTACTCTCTCTCTCTAACACCGAAGATCATTTACTCTCTCTCTCTAACACAGATACACTCTCTCTCTCTCTCTCTCTCTCTCTCTCTAACACCGAATCATTTACTCTCTCTCTCTAACACAGAATCATTTTACTCTCTCTCTCTCTCTCTAACACCGAATCATTTTACTCTCTCTCTCCTTTTCTGAATCATTTACTCTCTCTCTAACACCGAATCATTCCCTTTCTCTCTACTTTTGGTGTTTACTCTCTCTCTCTCTAACACCGAATCATTTTACTCTCTCTCTCTCTTACCGAATGTTCTCTCTCTCTCTGTTTAGTCATTTACTCTCTCTCTCTCTTTCTGAATGTTTCTCTCTCTCTCTATACAGATGTTTACTCTCTCTCTCTGTGCCAGATCAATTTACTCTCTCTCTCTCTAACACCGGATCATTTACTCTCTCTCTCTAACACCGAATCATTTACTCTCTCTCTCTAACACCGAATCATTTACTCTCTCTCTAACATAAGATCATTTACTCTCTCTCTCTAACACCCGAATCATTTACTCTCTCTCTCTCTAACACCCGAATCATTTACTCTCTCTCTCTCTCTAACACCGAATCATTTACTCTCTCTCTAACACCGAATCATTCTCTCTCTCTCTCTCTCTTTTGAATGTTCACTCTCTCTCTCTGTATAGATCCATTTATCTCTCTCTCTCTCTCTCTCTCTAACGAATCCATTTACTCTCTCTCTAACACCGAATCATTTTACTCTCTCTAACACGAATCATTTACTCTCTCTCTCTCTAACACCGAATCATTTACTCTCTCTCTCTCTAACACCGAATCATTTTACTCTCTCTCTCTAACACCGAATCATTTACTCTCTCTCTCTAACACCGAATCATTTACTCTCTCTCTCTAACATGAATCATTTACTCTCTCTCTCTAACACGGAATCATTTACTCTCTCTCTACCAACACCGAATCATTTACTCTCTCTCTCTCTAACACGAATCATTTACTCTCTCTCTCTCTAACTTTCGCGATGTTTACTCTCTCTCTCTCTAACACCGAATCATTTACTCTCTCTCTCTAACACTGAATCATTTACTCTCTCTCTAACACTGAATCATTTACTCTCTCTCTCTAACACCGAATCATTTACTCTCTCTCTCTCTAACACCGAATCATTTACTCTCTCTCTCAACACTGAATCATTTTACTCTCTCTCTCTAACACTGAATCATTTACTCTCTCTCTCTAACACTGAATCATTTTACTCTCTCTCTCTAACACTGAATCATTTACTCTCTCTCTCTCGCACCGAATCATTTACTCTCTCTCCTTACTGAATCCATTTACTCTCTCTCTCTAACACTGAATCATTTACTCTCTCTCTCTCTAACACTACATTTACTCTCTCTCTCTAACACCGAATCATTTACTCTCTCTCTCTAACACAGATCATTTACTCTCTCTCTCTAACACCGAATCATTTACTCTCTCTCTCTAACACCGAATCATTTACTCTCTCTCTCTCTAACACCGAATCATTTACTCTCTCTCTCTAACACCGAATCATTTACTCTCTCTCTCTAACACCGAATCATTTACTCTCTCTCTCTCTCTAACACCGAATCATTTACTCTCTCTAACACCGAATCATTTACTCTCTCTCTCTCTCTAACACCGAATCATTTACTCTCTCTCTCTAACACTGAATCCATTTTACTCTCTCTCTCTCTATGTACGAATCCATTTACTCTCTCTCTCTCTAACACCGAATCCATTTACTCTCTCTCTCTCTAACACCGAATCATGTACTCTCTCTCTCTAACACCGAATCATTTACTCTCTCTCTCTCTCTAACACCAGATATTGCTCTCTCTCTCTCTCTGTTAACACCAGAATCATTTACTCTCTCTCTCTAACACTGAATCATTTACTCTCTCTCTCTCTAACACCGAATCATTTGCTCTCTCTCTCTCTAACACCGAATCATTTCTTTCTCTCTCTCTCTAACACTGAATCATTTCTCTCTCTCTCTCTCTCTCTCTCTCTAACACTGAAAAACAGAGGAAAGCAATGCGATATATACTTGGAGATGAACAAATGGATGGCGGAGCAGGGTTTGGGAGAGATACCAAAAGGAAAAGTGTTAAGAGCGGCAGGGATTAGTGGAGGTCCATTATCGCCTAGATTCTGAAAGGACATTGCACATAGTGTTGTTCCAAGTACTCCCATTACTACAGGAATTAATTTTAAATTCATGTTTTATAGCCTTTTGGGACACTAGTCAGGCCTTGGTGTTTTTCAGTCTTGTCCGTTTCTTTGGAACCCATTCCTGTCGCTGTTCATCTCAGTGTTCTCGACAGGCTCCAAAGAAGAATCAGTAATGTGATAGGTACCGACTTGGCTGCTCGACTCCAGCCACTTTCTCACCGACAGGATGTGGCTTCCCTCTTTCTTTTCTATAAATATTTTCATGGCTTCTGCTACGACGAACTTAAGTCACTGGTGCCCCTGCCACAGGAGTTCACTCGTGCAACCAGGCTGGAAACTCACACTTAGATCAACCAAATGCAGCCGACAATTCTACTCCATAGGTTCTTTTCTCGCACTTCCTGCCCGTGGAACGCGATTCCATATCCTTGCTTTCCTGACGGCTACAACCGCCAGGAATTTAAATGAAATGTCAATACCCATCTCTTATCCACTTGACTCCAGTTCTTTCTACATCACCCCGTCTATTTTTTCTTTTCTCTCTACCTTCGCAACTGTCTTCACATCCTTCTCTTGCCCTTTCTCTGACACCCCTGTAACTGGTTCGTTTTTCTCTTTACTCTCCTCCTATCTAATCTTTTACTCTTATGTAGCCCCCTGCGCATCAGTGGCGTTACCACCTTGCTTGGGGTGAAACGATTAAAAAAATAAATAAATAAAAAGTTGTCTATCACTTGCCACGTTCCTTATCTATAGCAATAAGGTCGGGTCCTAATGCTTCAGTGATATGATCAGACTGAACAGAGAAATTCCGTAATTTCTTGTGACTGTCATTTTCTATCACTTCCCCTGGCTGATATTCAAACCATTTTTCTTTTACATCAAAACATACTTTCTAGTATAATTTCATATCAATCCAACCTAGTCCTGGGTTTGACAATAAACTACATCCGGCAGCAATGCCGCTGATCGGGAGTTTAGAGATTTTGAGAAGCGTGAAACCACTTCTTAATTGTTCATGTTCCTAGGTCCACTCGAACCCGAGTCGTAGCACCTGTTAGAGCCAAAGTTATGGACAATTACTGAATCCCAAAACAACTCACTATAAAAATAGAGTTTTATAGTAATACTACCGGCAGTACATTTTTATATAAAAAATGACCAACAATATACTATTTATATAAAATTTATCAACAATACATGAATCAATATAAAGAACTCTTTCATTACATTAATCACTATAATATCCTCAAATTTCTTTAAAAAATTAACCTGCATTCCTAGATATAAGTTTAACAAAAACACTACAAAAATATGAAAATATAAAAGTACGTTTTTTTATATTCAACATATAAGCAATACCGGTAAATTTTCGTTTTAGGTCCCGAAGGCTTTTATCCCTTCAAATTTTTTTCAAATGTAAGCCGGTAATGGAGACAAAAAGATCGAGAAGAAGTCCGATTTTTTTTTCTGGTCGTTAACATCAGAATAGGTAGGTTTCTTCATTATATAATTGTTGATTTGAGTTCAGTATATACATTTGCACGGAAATAGGGCTATTTTGGAAAACTTTGAAGGGATAAAAGCCTTCGGGACCTAAAACGAAAATTTACCACAGTACCAACAATACCTATTATAGCAAAACGAACAGCAATATCTATATTTGAAGTCATACAATTGAGTTCAAAATATTTAGATTTTGGCATTAAATAACCCCCATAGAGGTCGATATGCCGCCAAACAGAATCATTCGATCAGCGAACAACCAATCCAATCAGGTCGTTGCTTATACTGTTTAAGAACCAACTTAGGAAATTGATTCATTTTTTTTATTATTTGATGTGCGTGGATATCGGCATGGAACGAGAAATCAGAGAGCCGAGTTCAAATTCCGGTTGAGTTCCGTAATTACGCGCCAATACACTTAGGAAAGGTATCAATTCAATTCTCTCTCCAGCTATGGTTTAAATAGTAAAACAGATTGAGTTCTACAGCCTTGGTTGGCAACCAGTCTACCGCAGAAATTAATGGAAACGTTCTAAGCTGAAATCTTCAACGTAGACACGCAAGTGTGTATCACGTAAAGCACTTAACTGAATGACATTACAGCGCCTTAGGGTACGAATATACCCATTATGGCACACCCTCTATTAAGAGTATAACAAGTATATGCATCACAGCCAAATAAGTCTAATATGGTGACAAGCTTCGATAAAATCAGCACATAACCTCGCCCGTGGGGTCCAGTTAGTGATATCTTCATGTCTGTTTAAAGGATGTTCTCGTGTATCTAGGCATGACTTCCAATTTACTTTGTGTGCCTCATCTTAGAAAAACTTATGACCAACACATGATATTCTCTTGACTACTCTCGACCTTGAGCAGATAGGCACAGTGCGTCAGCCCCCTAGAGACATGCCAGATGGAGATGGTTATTGCCAGGCAACTGATAAAGAAATATCTGAGACACGACTAAATATTTTCTCTAGCCCTTCTTATCTCACTAAGACAAAACACGTGCATGTTAAAACCTTCAATCAAGATCAGAAGCCACGAGAGTCATTCTTGGTGTAGCATCAGAGCGTTACTGAACCGGGATATTTTCTGTTGTCCATCTTATTTGAGCAAGACATGTATTTGTTAACATCTCTAACCAATTAAGATAGGAGCCATTATTATTATAATTATCATTATTATTATTATTATTAGTGGGCCCGTGCCATCAAAAATGAGAGCAAAACATTTATATCGATATGCCGGCTAAAATCAAGGCATCATATATATTGATGTACCTACTATTGAGAATCTTCCATTAAAACAAAAGAATAAAAACAGCAAAATAATCCAAACACCTGAGCTTGACAGGAGGGAATTAGATTTTATATATTCTCACATTTCTTGACGACATAATTTATAATGTGTAGTAAAGAGAATGAACAGAGCTGACGCTGCTTCGCTATTGTCTCTCTTTCCATGACCGAAAGATGTGACAGGATATATATATATATATATATATATATATATATATATATATATATATATATATATTACCTTTCTCTCCACCTTTGCAACTGTCATCACACGTGTATTCCCATCATTCACTTGCTCCTTTCTAACTGGTTCGTTTTTTCTCGTCACTCTCCTCCTATCTAATCTTTTTACTCTTATGTAGCCCCCTAATCATTTTACTCTTATATAACCCCTAATCTTTTTATTCTTATGTAGCCCCCTGCACATCAGTGGCGTTACCGCCTTGCTCGGGGTGATACGATTAATATATATATATATAACTTTAATCAAAAAGGAACAGTAGGAAGGTAAATTCCAAAGACCCGATCCTTTTTAATATTAAAAAATGATGCAGGTGGAGAGCTCAATGTAATTAAAATTGCAGTTACCTTTGTAAAGCTATATAAAGCCAAATTCTCAAATTTTTTCACTTACAACTCTAACTAAAAGTAAAATTGTCCAAAATCTAAAAATAGACATTGATTGCTAAACGAATATTTTTAGTGCCGTAATTTTTTAATTCTTAACCTCCCTTTTCTTTTCTTTTTTATTTCAATTTGAAATGTGGTAGTTGCCGATGAGATGTGAAATCTCTCTTAGGGATTTCATGTTGAAATGATCATTCAGCAGTTTTGAACATTGAAATTTATTTTTTATTTTATTTTTTATATATATATATATATATATATATATATATATTTCTTCGCAACATAATTACTGCAAAAAAAACAAGGTAAAGAGCAAACTCGTAGCAAGAGGTTTAATATCTAGCAGCAGAGAATGAACTAACCCGATGCTGCCTCGCTATTATCTCTTTCTCATTGGGCGTGGCAGGAGGGATATATATATATATATATATATATAATGTGTGTGTATATATACCATCATTTTTATTATAATAGTGTCGATTATCAAGCGAGAGAACTGCACGCCTGCAAAGTGATACTAAAGTATGTACATCCATCACAGTCAAATGTGCGCTATGAGGTGACACGTTTTATAGAATCAATGTATTTAGTTTTCTGTAATTAATAGGAGTAGATAAGCTTGCCTATCGCCAAGCTCGCACTCCTTCAATCTTTATTTCGAAGGAAAAGAGGGGTGTCCCTTGCTTCCCCTTTAGACTATGGTTTCCTGGTTCTTTCTTTCTTCAATGAGCATAATGGTTTACCTGTCTTAACTTCTTTAGTAATCCGTTTGATTAGTGGATGCGACTCTTCATTATCAGGGCACCAGGTTGGCAGTTTTCATCATCAGACTCTTTGATAACGCTTAGATGGACTGTTCTGATCAACCGGCGAATAATATCGAGATATTTGTAGTGCCAATATTAGGCATGGGTTGGTTGATCTGCAGTAGTGTCCCTGAAATTATATTATGCTTTCGTTGTGGCAATATTTTGAAGAGTTTGTATCGCCTGGGTATGAATACAAATTAAATCTAGCAGTAAGGTTTCTAATTAAGTAATCGATGGATTAAACGAGCGACCAGCATTATTTTTTATAGCAAAATGGCCAGCAATACTTATTTTTATAGCAAAATGGCCAGCAATACTTATTTTTATAGCAAAATGGCCAGCAATAATTATTTTTATAGCAAAATGGCCAGCAATAATTATTTGTATAGCAAAATGACCAGCAATATTTATTTTTATAATAAAATGGCCAGCAATACTTCTTTTAATAGCAAAATAGCCTGCAATATTTATTTTGATAGCAAAATAACCAGCAATATTTATTTTGATAGCAAAATGGCCAGCAATATTAATTTTGATAGCAAAATGGCCAGCAATATTAATTTTGATAGCAAAATGGCCAGCAATACTTCTTTTTCTAGCAAAATGGGCAGTAATATTTCTTTTTATAGCAAAATGTGCAGTAATATTTCTTTTTATAGCAAAATGGACAGCCATACTTCTTCTTATAGCAAAATAGCCAGTAATATTTATTTTAATAGCAAAAAACCATACTTTTTTATAGCAAAATGGCCAGCAATAATTCTTTTTATAGCAAAATGGCCAGCAATGATTATTTTTATAGCAAAATGGCCAGCAATGATTCTTTTTATAGCAAAATGGCCAGCAATGATTCTTTTTATAGCAAAATGACCAGCAATGATTCTTTTTATAGCAAAATGGCCAGCAATGATTCTTTTTAGTGCAAAATGGCCAGCAATGATTCTTTTAGTGCAAAATGGCCAGCAATGATTCTTTTTAGTGCAAAATGGCCAGCAATGATTCTTTTTAGTGCAAAATGGCCAGCAATGATTCTTTTTAGTGCAAAATGGCCATTCAGACTTCTTTTTATAGGAAAATAGCCAGCAATATTTATTTTTATAGCAAAAAAGCTAAACATACTTTTTCTATAGCAAAATGGCCGGCAATCCTTCTTTTTATAGCAAAATGGACAGCAATACTTCTTTTTACAGCAAAATGGACAGCCATATTTCTTTTTTTTTTTTTTGCAAAATATCCAGCAATAATTCTTTTAATAGCAAAATGGCCAACAATAATTCTTTTTATAGCAAAATGGCCAATTATACTTCTTTTTATAACAAAATTGCCAGCAATACTTTTTTTATGGCAAAATGGCCAGTTATACTTCTTTTTCTAACAAAATAGTCAGTAATACTTATTGTTATAGCAAAATGACCGGTAATACTTCTTTTCTTTTGATAGCAAAATAGCCAGCAGTATTTATTTTTATAGCAGAAAAGCTAACCATACTTTTTTATAGTAAAATGTCCAGCAGTACTTATTTTTATAGCAAAATGGCCAGCCATATTTTTTGTATAGCAATATGGCCAGTAATACTTCTTTTTATAGCAAAATAGACAGCCATACTTCTTTTTATAGCAAAATGGCCAGCAATCCTTCTTTTTATAGCAAAATGGCCGGCAATCCTTCTTTTTATAGCAAAATGGCCAGCAATCCTTCTTTTTATAGCAAAATGGCCAGCAATCCTTCTTTTTATAGCAAAATGGCCAGCAATCCTTCTTTTTATAGCAAAATGGCCAGCAATCCTTCTTTTTATAGCAAAATTGCCAGCAATCCTTCTTTTTATAGCCAAATTGCCAGCAATCCTTCTTTTTATAGCAAAATGGCCAGCAATCCTTCTTTTTATAGCAATATCGTCAGTCATAATTCTTTTGATAGCAAAATTGCCAGCAATACTTCTTTTTAAAATCACATGACCAGCCCTACTTTTTTTTATAGCAAAATGGCCGGCAATACTTTTTTTTATAGCAAAATGGCCGGCAATACTTCTTTTTATAGCAAAATGGCCGGCAATACTTCTTTTTATAGCAAAATGGCCGGCAGTACTTCTTTTTATAGAGAGTGGTTGCAGTCGGTCTGCCAAGTCAGTATCAACCACGTTACAGATTCTCCTTTGTATTTTGTCAAGAAGCCCAAGGAGAGTACCAGGGGCACCCGACCAAATATGGCAGCAGTATTCAATACATGGGCGGATGTTAGATTTGTATATGTGCAGGATAGAATCAGGCGGGAAAAACTTCCGGGCCCTGCACAGAGAGCCGACTTTAATAGAGGCAGATTTGGCAATGGATTCAATATAGTCATTCCGTTTGAAGTCCGCCGAAAGCGTAAGGCCAAGGAGGCGTAGTATTTTACTCTCTGGGAGGCAAGCCTGTTCCATGCTAATGGGAGGTAGATGCGATATTCTATGGTGGTTAGATGATAACAGCTTCGTTTTAGAAGCATTGAAATTTACTAGCCATTTCCTACCCCAGGCCACTACGGATTGGAGGTCTTTTCAAGCTCGGCAGCGAGGTTCACTTTGTCGCCCACACCGGGTTTTTGATCGAGGCGAGAGTAGATTGTTGTATGATCGGCGTCCATGCGTATTTGGGATCTAATGGCGTCGGGGAGATCATTAATGTACAGCAGAAAGAACGTGGGACCTAGGATAGAACCTTGAGGGACGCCCGAGTTCGTATGGTAGTTTTGGGAGGCATGCCCATTTAATACTACCTTCAATGTGCGGTTAGAGAGGAATAACTGGATGAGGTCAAACAGATGTCCAGTTATACCGTAGCTCCGCAGTTTGCATAAGAGGCCAACGTGCCAGTCCCTGTCGAACGCTTTAGAGATATCCAAAGGAACGGTTCGGGCTTCGCCATTCTTGTCAAGAGCCCGGTATATTTACTCGGTAATGGTCGTTAGCATATCAGCAGTAGACCTGGTGAAGCGAAACCCGTAGATGCTGAATCACCTCGGCGTTGATAATGGCTTCGAAAACTTTGCCGAAGATCGGAAGGAGATTAATAGGACGGTAATTGGCGGGGTCTGATGGTTCGCCAGAATTCTTAAATATAGGAACTACACAGGAGGACTTCCAACAGGCAGGAAAACAGGAAGCAGATAGGCAGAGATTATAGAGTTTAGAGAGGACAGAGGAGAGTTCTGGGGCACATTTCTTCAGTACTATGATTGGGATTCCGTCCCCGCCGCTCGCTTTGTGTGGGTCAAGTTGTGCAATTATCTTGGCGACCAGCGAGGGTGTAATGTGGACGTTATGTATTTGAGCCTTAGTTCTGGGTTTGAAGTCGGGTGTAGGTATTCCTAACGAGTCCAGTGTCCAATTGGTGGAGAATCTACGGGCAAAGCATTCAGACTTGTCCGTTGGGGAGGTGTGTGTGTTCCATTCTTTGATAGATTGTTAGCTTCGCATATTCAGTTCATTTGTTCTGATTGTGCATTTAGAACTTTATTGATCTATTGTTTTCCTATCCAACCAGCAACTATTTTACTTGTGTATAGTATTTACGCTCTCACACCCTGGTTGAGCACTGTGGAAGCGTGGGAGACTTGGTAATCAATAGCTACTCCGGCAGTTACGCACCGTTCATTCGATAATGAATTGGAGCACTCTAGCTATTGGGTGTATATAATGATATAAGCGCTAAAATGTCTGCCGTCTTCTATCGAACGCTCGTAGCCCAGAGATAGAATCGCCGACTGACGCCAATTCGGTCGGGTTTCAATCCTGGGTTAAAAAGCAATCGGAGTCTAACCGTACTGATGAGCTGTAATACAGCGAAACAGATCTCTCTGCAGATGACTATAGTATTTACGCTCTCACACCCTGATTGAGCACTCTGGAAGAGTGGTAGACTTTGTAAACATTAGGTACTCCGGCATTTACGCACCGCTCATTCGATAATGAATTGGAGCACGCTAACTATTGGGCGTGTTTATACGCGCTAAAAAGCCTACCTTCTTCTACTTGACGCTCGTGGCCTAGGGGTAGAATCGCCGACTGACGCCGATTCGGTCGGGGTTCAATCCCGGGTTAGGAAACGACCGGAATCTAAACCGTACTGATGAGCTGTAATACAGCGAAACAGATCTGTCTGCAGATGACTATAGTGTATATATATATATATATATATAATTTCAACATGAATTTTAGTGGGTACTTATACTTGAGTAGACGCTCTCTTTTATACACAGTATATTTGTCTACCAGCCTTGAACATTAAATCTTAAAGAAAAATGCGCCCTTCGGCAAGATTCGAACTTGCATCACACTTTTTAGGAAAAACGCTGTTATCCTATATGCTTTTAGCCGATTCTGCCCCGAAGAGCTAGTCGATTAAGCAATGTTGTATGCTGCCTTTTAAGCACACACTCTCGTTTTAAATTCATATGTGCTGAGTTTCGTATCCGAAAATGTAAACGAAGTAATTTCTAAAGAAGTAATGGATTTGCATTTATTAATGCAAGATATATAATGTACGCAGGCACACATGTCATAGATGGTAGAGAGATAGATAATGATGTAAAACTTTTTGTTTCGAAAATACGCTTTCTACCATTTCGCTATAAACAAAATGTCAACATTATTTTAAGTTTTTCACTGCTATCCGAAATTCGTAAAGCGAAGAAAATACCGGTAAATTATACTGGAAAATATTTTGGAGGTTTTAAGTTCCCTCTATGAAAACGGACAGTTCTCTCTCTCTCTCTCTCTCCTTGTTCTCTTCTTTCATTATATTTCTCTCTCTCTCTCTCTCTCTCTCTCTCTCTCTCTCTCTCTTATTCTTTACTCGCTCTTTCTCTTCTCTCTTCCTCTTTTTTTTTTAATCATATTACCCCGAGCAAGGCGGTAACGCCACTGATGTGCAGGGGGCTACGTAAGAGTGAAAAGATTGGAAAATAGAAAGCCGGAAACCACATCCTAAACAGGGAACAAGGGATGAGATTCTTCACCTGTTCAATAGACGTGGGTGGAGTGTGAACCGGGCGATAGTTTAGTCTATCTACTCCAATTGAAAAAAAAAAAGAAAAGAGCGAAAATATTCTGTAATAACCATATATTTTTATGTGTTTACGCCTTTGCTTCATTACGGACTGTGTATATTATTAAAATTTCTTGATAGCTCACTCTCTCAATAAGTGATTATGAAAATGTTATAAAACTGTCAGGAAAGCAACAAGAAACTATTCTATTCTATTTAACAATTCAGTTGTGACAACAACGAAAAAGTAATCTGTGGAGAGACATGATCACCTACTGCATGAAAATCGATTGCTGGGGGTGAGACGCTACATTCAAAAGAAGAAATGAGCTATTTTGAAAGCATCTTAGAAATTTTTCACATACTTTACTGGCATGATCTTAGGAACGAGTAAAACAATTTCCTGTATAATTCATTGGTACTTTGTCATCACTTTACCAAATTTGAATAGTAAGGGGGGAAAAATTATGTTTTGCAAAAGCGAAATATTGAAATGTGGACTTTGAAAAATTTAACTTACCTCATTCTCACCTGTGAAAGAGATGTAGGGATAATGAGGAAACACAGGTGTTATTTTTAACGAAATAAGATAAGGAATTTATTTGCACATTTGAAGTTTCAGTACCCCTCCCAGTCATCTGCAAACTAAAGGTGAAACTCCAGAGAATGAAGAAGCCTAGTGTAGCACCAATACTGCAATAGAACACGCTCATGAATGAGCCCAGCCTGCAGAAAAAAATACACTAACAGCGTGAAAAACAAATACGAAGAACAAATTGGAAAAAGAAACTCGAAATTAAAGGAAGCACGAGTGACATCAGCAAACAACATTGCCCCAAAAGAAATCAGACGCAGAAGAAAAAACGAGTGGATGACTGAAGAGATTCTCGACATGATGCAAGGGAGACTGAAAACGATGCCAAGACATGGAATGGAATACATGAAACTATACAAGGAAATAAGGAGCAAATGCAGACAGGCTAAAGAGGAATGGCTCAACGACAAATGTGCAGTGGTAGACAGAGTAAGACGAATAAATCAAATATGCATAAAGAAATAGGAGAACTGACAGGACAAAAACCTGCTCCTCAGCATGATGTATAAAATCCAAGGCTAGAAAAATCATATTGAATAAAAAAAAGGGAATAGTCCAGCGATGGGAAGAATATATAAAAGATCATTTCCACGAAAAGAGAGAGCAACCGATAATACACAAAAATGATTTTTGGTTGTTTTGTTTTTATGGCACATCAAACTCGGCGGGTCATTTCTTGCCAACTAAATTTTATTTATTTATTGCTGATAATACCATTTTTTTTTTCTTTCAACAATTTTGATGTTTTTATATAAGTTTTGTGTCTAGTAATACTTTTTTCTTTTTCGGGTATCAAGATTCATTGGGATGTTTTTTAAGGGCAGGGTATCCAAGTCCTATCCTTGTTATTTAACCCATAACTGGAGAGAATGGACGGATTAATACCTTTCTCAAGGATACCAGTGCTTAAGTGAATGCAAGATATTCAACTGGAATTCGAACTCTGCTCACCGATTTCTCTTTCTGGGCCGATATCAACTGCACCACAACGCACATCCGTCACTAAACGCTTACAGCACCTGGTATTCCCAAGCGGTCACCCTTCTAAGTACTGACCAGGCTCAACGTTGCTTAACTTCGGTGATCGAGCGACAACCGGTGTATTCAACGAGATTGGCCGTAAGCCTCACAAAAATGAGTATGGACCGGAAATATTAAAGTCCGAAGTGGAAGCTGCAATGGCAAAACTGAATAGAAACACAGCAGATGGACCAGGTGGCATTGTAATAGAGTTGCTGAAAGCCCTGGATGAATTAAGCGTTGAGAAAATTACAGAAATTTATAATAGTGGTGAAATACCAGACGACCTAAGCAAGTCCATTTTCATAGCACTGCATAAGAAGCCAGGTGCAAACGAGTGCGACGCAACCGAACAATCAGTTTAATGAGCCACATCACAAAACTAATGAATAGAGCGAGAAGCAGCATCAAGCCACAGATATTAAATTTTCTAAGCATCGCTTAGATGTGGCACAAGGCCAAAATTATGGGGCGCCCAGTGAGGATCGAACTCACTACTCAGTTGTAACAGGTTCTAGCGACACAAGCTTGCTAAGCATTACACCGATCAGGCTAGAGATAGGACAAGAACAGTGAGGTTTTGTCAAGGACACTGGAACAAGGAATGCGATATTTATGCTTAGGATGCTATCAGAAAGGGCAATACAACTGAAAAAGGACATTTATCAAGGTTTATAGACTCTGCAAAGGCATTTGACAAAGTACGCTACAAAGAATTGATAGAAATGCTCAGCAACCTCAGCATACTTGGCAAAGACGTTAGAATAATCAAGAACCTCTACTGGCAGCAAACCGCCTGCATGTGGACCAGAGGCAGATATACAAAGATAGAAAGGAGCGTAATACAAGGTTGTGTCTTTTCACCGGATCTATTCAACTTGTACAGCGAGACTATTCTGAGGACTCTCGATGTTATGCCTGGATTTGTTATAGGAGGCCACAATTTGAACAACATAAAGTATGCAGATGATACAGTGCTGATAGCAGACACGGAAAGGAAACTACAAGACCTCCTACTGAAGGTAGCTGAAGAGAGTGACAAGAATGAACTACAAGTAAACTTTAAGAAAACCGAATGCATGGTCATCAGCAAAAAGAACAGCCCAAAATGCCAAATACAAGTGGGGGATACTAAAATCAAGCAGGTACAAAAATTTAAATATCTGGTAAGTGTTCTAACAGAAAGTGCGACACAGAAATCAGAAGGTGAATTGGCATGGCGAAGGACGCATTCCAGAAGCTGATTAAAGTCTTAAGAGAGAGAAAAATTTCACTAGAAACAAAGAAGAGAGTACTGAATGTCAGTTCTTCAATATGGCAGTGAATGTTGGACAATATCATCACAGCTGAAGGAAAAACTTGAAGCAACTGAAATGTGGTTCTACAGAAGGATGCTGTATAATGGATCGAGCATATGAGCAATGGAGACGAAATGAAATTAATACTGAGCATCAAGAAGAGACAGCTAAAGTTCCTGGGACATGCAATGAGGAAAGAGGGCTTGGAGAACCTGATACTCACAGGTCAGATAGAGGGAAAGAGAAACAAAGGAAAACAGCGTGTAACATACTTGACCGGCCTGAGCAGGTGGATTGCAGAACAGGTTTGCGTAGTGGAACAGGAGAAAGCGTGCTAAGAGCCACCAGGGATAGCGAGACGTGGAAGGCCATGATCGCCTACGTCCTCAAAGGACAAGGCATATAGAAGAAGAAGAAGAAGAAGAAGTAAGCATTAAAGATTCGTAGTTTCGATGAATTGTCAAGAAGAGAACATGTTCATATTAAATAATCTACCACGAAGTAATATTCCAAAATGCTTAAAACAAATTGAGAGAGTTCATTTCCCACATAAGTTATACGGTTGTATTAAACATAACTAAAAAGATACATTTTAAGGTACTTGAATAGAGTTCTTTCAAATTCCTGAGGCCTCATTAGAGGTTGATAATGTATCAGTGTGTAATTTGACACCGGCGTTATTCAGACATGTAGGACACCCACTCACTCACTCACTCTCTCACTCACTCACAGCCTATTTATATAAAAGTATCGGTCCTTACGTATTATCGGGAGGACCTTTAAAAAAACGACTCAAAAATTAAAGTAAATTATTTATTGAAACGGTTAAAACAATAAAATAACATTACATTTGTAATTCCGGAGGCCAGAACGTCGCAATTGCTTCCAAAAGTGACTCAAAGACATCAGTACAGGCAACATGCTTCCGCCACATGAATTCGGCCAAATACGACTCCAAATGGTGACGTGCAGTGCCACAGTGCTTCTTGTTTCGCCACTTTGTCGATCCCCATAGGCGTTCCACTGTCTGCGTATGAGCCCCGGTGTTCGAATCCACAAAGTTGTACTTGTGGTTGACGTTGAGGTGATGAAAGCCTGATTTTTCCAGTTCCTTGGTGTTATAAGCGGGGAAAAAAAAGAAAAAGTAAAAATCAAAGGTCCTCCCGATAATACGTAAGGACCAAAATATCTCTTGTATCTCTCTTGTACCTCTCTCTTGTATATCTCTGTCGTTTATTCTTTACTCACTCACAATCTCCCCTCTCTCTTCTCTTTTCTCTCTCTCTCATATATATATATATATATATATATATATATATATATATATATATATATAACCATAAATTTTCAGTAGTTTCGCCGTTGCTTCTTCACGGAATGTGTATATTATTAAAATTTCTTGTTAGCTCACTCTCTCTCGAATTTTCTCAGACTGTAAGCCGATCCCCTTTCAGCTGCCAGAGTAAATTTTTATATAGGCGCGTTAAACTTTGCCTTAGTCTTTCTTCAACTCGGAGCAATTCCTTTTTCTATTGGTCAAAAAAAATTTCGCACAATTTGAAAGCAGTGAAGAAAAGTTATTTTTATTTCGTATTCACTACACGAGACAAAGAAGCGAGTAAATTTTAGGGTCTGTAAATTTTCATTTTCCCGTGTAAATTAATGTCAATTCCTTATTCAATTTACACTATTTGAGCTTACGAAATATTACCTACGAATACACTATGTTCGGCTGGCTAAGACACAAGTAGATATTTGTTTATTTTCTTAAGTTGCGGCGTACAAGTCGACCTCAAGACTCAAAATTCTGAGTTTGGCTCATACTTACTGTATAGTTCGACCTCCAAATATACGATAGGCTACCTGTGACTGAAAAATATATTTTAAGTTTGAAAACTGGATCTAAAAAGATAGTTTTATGCTTGACGACTGCCAAATACAGGTTGGTGATAATAAACTCAGGCAGGTACAGAACATTAAATACCTGGGAAGTGTTCTAACAGAAGTCGGAAAGTGTGACACAGAGATCCGAAGGCGAATTGGCATGACGAAAGAAGCATTCCAGAAGTTGAGTAAAGTATTAAGAAATAGGAACCAAAGAAGAAAGTACTAGATTGCTATGTGATGTCAGTTCTTCAATATGGCACTGAATACTGGACAATATCATCAAAGATGAAGGAAAAACTTGAAGCAACTGAAATGTGGCTCTACAGAAGGAAGCTGAGGATATCATAGATCGAGCATGTGAGCAATGGTGAGGTTTTGAAAACGAAAAGGAAGTTAATACTGAGCATCAGGACGACAGCTGAAGTTCCTGGGACATGTAATGAGGAAAGAGGACTTGGAAAACCTGATACTAATAGGCCAAATAGAGGAAAAAAGGTGGATAACATATTTGAAGGACCTAATCAGGTGGATGATGGAACGAGGGTTGCATGGTGTAACAGGAGAAGGCGTGCTATAACCACCAGGGATAGGGAGACGTAGAAAGTCAGGATCGCCCACGTCCTTAAAGGACAGGGCACATAGAAGAAAAGAACTGGGTCCAGAAATATATCATTAGGTTTAACAGTGCTATATGTGATACATGCTTGATCAATCATGTCAAAAAAGAGACATGAGATTTTTCCCGCAGTAGGTTGCTGTTTCTTCCTGCGTTAGAGTAGTTTCCAACCAAGGCTGTAAAGCGTAATTTGTCCAGCTGTTTAGCCCATTGCTGGAGGGCAAAGAGACGGGTTAATAGTATTTGCGCATAAGTGAATGCAAGGAATTCAACTGGAATTCGAACTCTGCTCTTGGATTTCTCTTTCCGAGCCGATATCTACTGAACCGCAACACACATACAACTGGACCTAACAAAAATGGCTTGACTAACAAAATGTTTCCAAAAATGTTTCCAAAACGTTCTGTTTAGGCTTGAAAACTCGACTTATAAAATATTTTTTAAGCTTGAAAACTATTCAGAAGATTATTTAAGGATTGAAAACTACCCCAAATATTACTTCAAGTTGAAAAACTCGTCTCTAAAAGATTTTTTGGTCTGAAAACTCGACTGGAACGCTGTTACTTACGGTATTACAACAATCATGGGACTCCGAGCCGGCATCAAATGCAGTACGGAACCGATGAGATGAGCAAACGAAAGAAAGTTCTAAAGCAGCTACAGAAGGAAGACAAATTTTGCCTTTTCAATAATGCAGTATTTTGTGAGGAGCGAACACAGGAAGCTAACTGTTGTTTGCGAAACTATCAGTTTCATCAACGCTCTCCAATCGGGCCCCACTCCCCGGCCGTTGAAATGTATCGCGTCGGACAAGCGGTGTAAGTTTGGTGAGAGAAGGCTTAGAAAATTGGTGTGGATTGTTTCCACTGACCTTAAATGGCTTCTGCCGAGCGGGTGAGGAAGCGAAGTGTGGGCTGATTCAGTCAGAAAAATAGCGAAGATCAAAGACACAGTCGAACGACATTAACAACAAAATCAAAAGAAGGCTAAGTGCAAGCTGGAAGCGATAATAGACTTAAATTCGGAAAAATAAGAAAGCCTTCATATGTGTACATACACACATACGTACACACACATCTATACGTATATGTGTATACTAAAAAATACGCATTTCAATATATGTATGAATTCATATATATAAAATGCTGGTATATATTTATTTACATAAAATATATTAGAAGTCTATATATTATTGCAATACTAGTGTAGATATAAGTTACATATTAATATATATGAATTAGTATTTTAAGTGTATATATATATATATATATATATATATATATATATATATATATAAAATGTGTATATATGTATGTATATATGTATATATATGTGTGTGTGTGTATATATATATAAATATACATAATGTATATATGTATATATATATGTGTGTGTGTATATATACATACATAATGTATATAATGAGTGTATATGTGCATATATATAATGTATATAATGAGTATATATATATATATATATAATGTGTGTATATATGTATACATATATAAATATGTATGTAATGTGTATAGATGAATATAATGTGTGCATATATTTGTGTATATATATATATATATGTATATAATGTGTCTATATGTGTATATATGTGTATAATGTGGGCATATATGTGTGTATATATTTAGATAATGTGTGCATATATGTGTACATATATAAATGTATGTAATATGTGTATATATGTGTGTATATATGTCTATAATATATAAATATGTATATTATGTGTGAATATATGTATATAATGTGTTCATATATGTGTATATATAATATATACATATATATATAATGTGTATATATATATATATATATATACATATATAATGTGTTTATATATAACGTATATATATGTATATCTAATGTGTGTGTATATATATATATATAATATATGTATATCTAATGTGTGTGTATATATATATATATAATATGTATATCTAATGTGTGTGTATATATATAATATATGTATATAATTGTGTGTGTGTATATATATATATATATAATATATTATATATATATATATATACAGTATAATATGTGTATATATAACGTGTATATATATATATATATATATATATATGTGTGTGTGTGTGTGTGTATACTTTTAGTGTAACGAATTTACCACTTTAGCTGAGTAGGTTCATGTTGACTTCGAAGTTTTTTAAGGACACCCTTGTTTTCACCCATCGGGACTGGATTTTTTCTGCTGTTGAGTCCCGGTTCTCTTTCTTATTTATAAGGAGCCAATATAAAGTGACAAATTATTTGCTCTAAAACTATTAATGCTCTATTTCCACCCCGATTTTGAGCACTTTGCAATAAAACACCCTACTCATCAAAATTCTTTTTGTAATAAAAATACTGAAAAGACAACAATCTTGTCGGCAATAACACACAGAAACACGCATGTTTTCTGTATTTGTTTTTTGTGTGTTTGCGCCTGTTGTGAAAGTTTTGAACAGTGCTTCGAATATATAATTCGAAGCAAGAAATAAATTAAGAGTAATTTTTTTTGCTAACACAATTTACACCCTCTAGAAGACCTCGAAAGAAGATTGAAAGTACTTGGGAACATCGAAAAATGGGCAATAAAATAAAATTACACCGCATTTCTTAAATCTTTCAATTATAATACGCGAAAAACTGAGTTTCGAACAGATTTTATTAAATGCTTGCAATTTATTTAATCTGACAAGTCTAAAAGAAAATTTACTGCTTCTATACACAAATATATATATATATATATATATATATATATATATATATATATATGCGTGTGTCCTTCATTTAAGGATGTTTCGTTGGAAACGACCGACATGGAAAATTGTATTAGTTTTTAAAATTAATTCGCTCATGTTTCCTTTAAATATACTTATTATCCTCCGACTATAGCACGACTTAGTTTTGTGCAACTGATAGTTGCAGTGTGCATGAAACTCCGAGTCGTGCAACAGATGGAGAATAATCTGCATATTTGTTAATATATACCCAATAGATTTGTTATATTAATAATTATTAATATATTATATTAATATATTATATTAATATATTATATATGTAATAATATGTAATATATTATATTAATATATTATATTAATTTGTTAATATATACCCAATAGATTTGTTATATTACATTATACACTGATTTATTAACACCAGAATAATATATATATTGGAATAGTATCGAGCACTTTTTATGAAAGTAAATGCTTGAACAGTTGGTTTAGATCTACGTGTTCTTTCACTTTCTTACACTCTATATATATATATATATATATATATATATATATATAAAATTTGAAATTGTTTATATTAAGGTATGTATAAAATGGAAGTGTGCATATAATATATATTTTATGTGAAGCGTCTCTTCAGGACGTAAGCTGCAATGGCTCTCCACATCTTCTTGTCTTTTGTAGCTTTTAATATTTTATTCCTTTTTGCTAACTTTCCCAAACCCTGTTTCCCAATCTTTTTAGTCAGGCTCGCTATGTAAGCGTTGTTTTCCTCTTTCCTGTGATTAATAAATTTTACAAGCTTTCTTTTTTTCGTTTTGTGTCCCGGAAATTTCACTTCCTATTTCCCTGATATTAATCATATGTGTTGCTTTTGGTTTCTGTTACCTCTTAATATTATTCGTTGCTGACATGATTGGTCCACGGAATTCTAAGCATCCTTCTCTTCTGGGAGGAGATTGTTCAGTCTTCACTGCCATACAGGAGGACTGATATTGCATAACAGTTCATTAGTCTTTTCTTTGTTTCTAACGAAATGTTTCTACTTAATACTTTGCTTAGCTTATAGGATAAACTTATTTATAAATGGAACTTTATGTGTGTGTCCGTTACCTATAGACTCCGAAACGGCTGAACCGATTTTCTTGAAAATGTACACAGTTGTACTATAAGCGTCTGCGAGTGTTCTTAGCTAGGTTTTGTGTCGAGGTACCCCCGATAAATATCGAAAATCGATAATCGAATAAATCGGGTTATAGAAGGAGTGGTCCGATTTTAATCAAACTTGATACACTCTTAGACAAAGACATAAGAAACGATATTCAGAAGTTTCAAGGTTGCAGTTCTTACAATAGTACAGAAAATACATTATATATATATATATATATATATATATATATATATATATATATATATATATATATATATAAGGCAAGATGTTTGTGTGCTTGCGGGTTTGGTTCTAAGTAGGTATAATTGTAGTTCTTAGTCTCAGCCATGATGCCATTTACTCAGAGGACTTATTTAGCCTTCAAAATTTAGTATTGCTTTTTAGTCTTTCGTGCGAACGTCCAAAGAGTCTGACCTCCAGGACCATGGATTGGTTTTCAAGCTTTCATCATACCCGAGCAACACCGGGCTATACTGCTAGTATATATATATATATATATATATATGTGTGTGTGTGTGTGTGCGATTGGTAAATTGTCGCAATTATTTTATTATTTCAAATATTCTTTAGGCTGAATCTGAGCTCCAGGACCATGGATTAGTTTTAAAGCTTTCATTACACCCGAGCAACGCCGGGCTGTACTGCTAGTAGGATACAAATCCTACATCATCCGGCAATTAACTGAAATGCAAAAAGTAAAATTGCCCACCTGCAAAATCGGATCAGAATGGCTGAAAACATTTTGGAAAAACCAGACCAAGGCAACTTTTACAAGCCGCTGTGAAAATAAAAATTCTGGATTCTGATTGAATAGGAAATAGCAAATTGAACTATGACCCCGGTCAAATCTTCTTAACACCAAAAAAAAAAAAAATGGGTGTGTGGTCCGATCACGTGACCTCATCTGAGTACATATCCACGTCTCTTGACCAGCCAAATACAGCCCGATGGGAGCAGGGGTCTGATAAGGATCTCGTCACAATGTAAGGGAGAACTTTCAAGACGCCGAACCTGTCATGTCTCGTCGACACACATTCGTTTTTTCCTCTCCTTTCTATTTTCCTTTTTTCCTCTCCTTTCTATTTTCCTTTTTTCGTCTTAACTCACACGCCGTCAACGACAACAAGAAGAATACATCTTCAACTAACTTCTAAAAATTAACTTCGATAAGTACCATTTTCCTTTGCTTCATCTTCCTTTTCACTTTTTCGCCTTTTCGCCGGCCATAAAAAATGGAAAGGAACACAGACTTTATTAATAACCTGTTAATCTTTCTACATACACACATTCTGCTACTTACAACTATAGGCTCGGGATGCATTTAACTCCTTACTATATTTTTCTGGAACATTTAACTACGTACATTTTCTCTTAGAACTTTTTACTTCTTACAAATTTGTTATTCTGTTCAGCTAATAAAATTACACTTATTTTACAAACAAAACACATTTATTCTTTCAACTTTCTGATATTTTAAATTGTGGAGGCTTTGTTTGTGTTTGGCACAAGGCCAATTTGATAAGCATAACCGAGGCCCCTACAAGCTTATTGAAGGCATCTTTCGCTTTCTTCATTTGGATTTCAGTTTCAGACTTCCATCCCCTCTGTAAGCACTTCCCTGATATTTAAATTCTTGTACTGGTTTAATTTTGGTAACACCATTTGTACATTCCGTCTTCTTACAACTGATATTGAGTTCTTTCTTTTCGATGTCATTCACGACCTTCTGTAGGAGAAGAAGTCCCTCAAACAAATAATAAAAAAGAAAAATGCACTACAAATAAAGTAAAATAAACTTTTGTTTATTTTCGTAAAAAAAAAAAAAAATAAAAGAATTATTTTTTATACAAAAATGTAACTGTCCGTAAAGCTGTAAAAAAAGGAAGAAAGGAACTGGAATATGAGAGGGAAAAGAAGGACGATGTGTTGCGAGCGAGATGAAAGAAAGAGAGGGTGAAAGAATGTTCACTGATACGTAATACTGCCTGTTGTATGACCTGCTGAATTCTCTGTGTGTGTGTGCTCCAAACTGTCCGTGCTTCACTGTTTTTCGAGCGTGTTGCTCTTCACTCTGCCGTTGAAAGTTTCTGCTTTCCTTTTATCTTGACGGTGAGTCTCCGGGAGATCAAAAAGTGTGTTTCTTATGTCGAGCCCTGATTGGTCGAAAATTCATATTTTTGACCACGTGGTGTACTTTCCACTGCGTCCGAGCTTTTGGGTCCTTGTTTTTGACTGCAAAGGGTATGGTAAGGGGTGAATGCACGTGCAATTGTATTTTTTGAGGTACACGTGGTGTGAATTAATTTCATTGTGTGTGTCCATTAAGTCGAAATTTATTTGAATATATATTACTTTTTGCATATTCACTTAAAAAGAAACTGATGGATTCCTTAAAAATTCTTCTAACAGGTGAACTGAAAAAAAATGTTCACCTCTCTACAATTTTATTTTTTAATTTTGTCCTTTTGCTATCTCCACTAAATCCAGTTCTGCCAACCATTTATACAAGCTCTACTGGCTGGATTATAATTTGCTCCCCTTTCTCTTGCTTTCAATATGTCATTTGAGTATCAAATTATCCGTGCCTTCTTTTCTTAACGTATGATCTAGATATTTTAACTCACTTTCTAATGTTACGCGTAAGGGACCTTTTTGCTTCAATTTTATCTAGACAAGTCTACCATTCGCCCGTGCATTGATTATTGCTGCCATATCTGGTCCGGTGCTCCTGCTATCCACTTAGGTGTCCTCGACCGAATCCAACGGAGAATCTGGAATGTGATCGATCCCGACTTGGCAGCTAGGATACAGTCGCTTTCTCACCGACGCAGTATGGCTTCCCAGTGTCTCTTCTAAAAATACTTTCACGGCTTCTGCTCCGATGAACTTAGCTCACTGGTACCCCTACATACGAATTTCCTCGAGCCACAAGATTAGCAACTAGGTCCCACCCTTTTACTGTGGAACCAATAAATTGTAAACGCAAATTCTACTCCATCAGCTTCTTTCCTCGCACTTCCCGCCTGTGGAATTCTCTTTCGCATACTTGCTTTTCTGACAGTTACAATCTCCAAGAATTTAAATATAAAGTCAATAGTCATCACTATCTCACTAACTTACATCCTCTCTCTCATGCTTTTCTACATCCACTCCACTCTCATCAGTGTTCTCATCCTTCTCTTACCCACTTCCTGACACCCCTTGCAACCTCTCACTCCTCATAACATTCCTTCTCGTCTACCCCACTCTTATCAGTAATCTCTTCCCTCTCCTACTCTCTTCCTGACACCTGCAACCTGTCACTTATCATAACATTCCTCCTATGTAACCCCCTGCACAACAGTGGCAGTAAAATACCTTGCTTAGGGCGACACAATTAAAAATAAGA
Source organism: Ascarosepion bandense (assembly GCA_037127315.1). Taxonomy (NCBI): domain Eukaryota; kingdom Metazoa; phylum Mollusca; class Cephalopoda; order Sepiida; family Sepiidae; genus Ascarosepion; species Ascarosepion bandense. Next base: position 4,293,662 of record JBBBDQ010000166.1, on the reverse strand, counting down.
ACTATTCAGTCCATGGTGTTCTCAGCATCTGTTTGTAGAATTCACGACCTTCTGTAGGAATTCTTGTAGCTTTCGTTTAGTATCTGCTGTCAATACTGTGTCTATTAATAAGTAGGATTTTCTATCAGCTTACACCCCATTATCCTCCAATGTTTATGGCTAATTGTGGGGAGGGGGCTGAATTTCAACAGTCTCTTCCTGCTGGTAAGTATAAGTTTGCTTCTTGTTTCATTTACTCTAAAACTTCATCATTGCTTACATGTCCATGGTATCTTCAGCATCCTCCTGTTGTACCACTTTTCTGCTGCCTTAAATCTCCTGTTTGTCTGTGAAGAGATTGTCCATTATTCCTTGCCCTACAAGAGAACTGATATTACGTATTTGTTCAGTAGGGTTTTCTTTGTTTTTAGCGATTTTTTTCTGTTTCTAAGTACTTTGTTTAGCTTTTGAAAAGCATCTTTGGTTATCCTAAAGTGCCTTCGTATTTTAGTGTCGCATTTTCCGTCATCTGTTAAAACAGTTCCCAGATAGTTAAATTGTTTTAATTGTTCAGTTTTTGGTATCTTCACTTTGTAATTCGCATGTTGGGCTATTACTTTTGCTAATACCCATGCATTCCGTTTTCTTGCAACTGACGTTTAGTCCTTTCTTCCTGCTTTCCTTCCTTGTCTACTTTCTGTGTCTGCCATCAACACTGTCTTATGTTGTTAAGGCTGTGTCCGCCAGTTGTGAATCATGGTAGGACTTCTAATTCTCACTGAATCGCCTCGCTGTATAATTTGAATAAGTCCGTTCAGAAGGTAAACCCTTGATTTACGCAAACCCTTGTCTTTCTTTTTTTCCTTTTTTTCTTTTTTAATCGTATCACCCCGAGCAAGGCGGTAATGCCACTGATGCGCAAGGGGCTACATAAGAGTAAAAAGATTAATTAGAAGAGAGTGAAAAGGAAGACAAACCAGTTAGAAAGGAGCAAGAGAAGGATGGGAATACAGGTCTGATGACAGGTTCAAAGGTGGGGGGGAAGGAAAGAATATACGGGGTTGCGAAAGAACTAGAGTCAAGTGGTTAATAGATGAGTATTGACATTGCATTTAAATTCCTGGAGGTTGTAGCTGTCAGGAAAGCAAAAATATGGAAGTGAGTTCTACAGGCGGGAAGTGCGAGAAAAGAAGCTGCAGGAGTAGAATTGTCGTCTGCATTTGGTTAATCTAACTGTGAATGGGTGGGACCCAGTTTTGCCAATCTATGTTTATATATTGACTAAATTAATGTTCTATCTGTATGCAAAGGGTTTACTGCCACTATAGGTTCTGGATTAGTCTAAGATTCTTCCCAAATATGTCAATCCGTTCCAACCGTCCTTTCTGGTGTACGTTATTAAACACTTTTTCATCTATAAAATACAGGTTCACCTCCTTCTGTTACTTATATTTCTCTTTCTCATGAATACAGCATTTCTTGTTCCAGTGTCTTTAACTAATTCAGTTTCGGGCCTGATTCTGCTGCACGCTCTATTCACAATCCATTTTGGACATTTATAAATCTACCATTCATCCGTGCATTGAATGCTACTGCCATATCTGGCCGGGTTCTCCTGCTATTCACCTTGAGGTGCTCGACAAAACCCGAAGGAGGATCTGTAATGTAGTTGGTCCCCACTTGGAGGCCCGCCTTCAGTCAGGTGATGTGGCTTTCCAGTCTTTTCTAAAAATTATTTTTTTATGTTAACTGCTCTGACTTTTGTTCCCTGGTGCCTCGACCACATGAACTTATGCGTGCTACTAGACTGGCATCTAGGTCCCACCCTTTTTGACGTTGAAATAGCTAAATATAAACACTTCTTCTAATCTAAGAGTTTCTTTTTTCACACATCTCGTCTGTAGAACGCCTTTCCGTTTACTTGCTTCCCTGATAGCTACAATCTCCAAAAGTTTAATTGCAACGTCAATTACCATCTTCTATCTCCTTGAAATCCATTCATCTTTTATTCTTTCTTCAACACACCCTGTACAATGTCCTCTCTCTCTCTCTCTCTCCCCCCTCTCTCTCCCCCTCTCTCCCCCCCCCTCTCTCTCTCTCATTGGTGGTCTCGCCTTGCTTGGGGTAAAATGATTAAAAAATTCATCAGAATTCGGATGATGAGGTTTTTTATGTGGCTCATTAGGCTGATTGTCTGACAGATTTCACGTTCCTTTGCACTTGGATTCTTAGGCAGTGCTATGAAAATAGATCGTCAAAGGTTCCGGTATGTCACTGCTGTTCATTTATTGTATATAATCATGTCTCTACCGAATTTATCTAAAGCTGCCAACGTCTCTATTACATATTTCTCTTCTTTCGCTACTTTCTTTCTGTTTGATTTTGCCAGAGCTAGAACCACTTAACATTTTAATATTTCTGGACCTTTTCTTTCGTCTCCGATAAATTCGTTCCATCTCTGAAGTATTTTTCTTTCTCTAATATCAGTTTCCCGTCCTTGAATTTTATGCATCCTGTTGATGAACCTCTTTTTGTCTTGTTAGTTCTCTTGCTTTTAATGTATACTAGCAGTATAGCCCGGCGTTGCTCGGGTGTAATGAAAGCTTTAAAACTAATCCATGATCCTGGAGCTCAGACTCTTTGGACGTTGGCACGAAAGACTAAAAAGCAATAGTTGTCTCCAGTTAAAGTGAAACCGTAGACTGAAAGAAAAATGAATGGATGTAAGTCAAATTTTGATTTCCTGGTATCGATATCAAATAAGTTTTTTTCGTCGTAAACTGAATTTTGAAGGCTAAATAAGTCCTCTGAGTAAATGGTATCATGGCTGAGACTAAGAACTACAATTATACCTACTTAGAGCCAAACCCGAAGCAAAAACTAAAATAAAAAGGCTGAAAAATACAGGCATACAGGCAGATAAACAGACACACAGACAAACATCTTGCCTTATATATATTATCGATTTTCTGCACTATTGTAAGAACTGCAAACTTGAAACTTCTGAATGTCGTTTCTTATGTCTTTGTCTATGAGTGTATCAAATTTGATTAAAATCGAACCACTCCTACTATAACCCGATTTTTTGTGATTATCGATTTTCGATATTTATCGGGGGTACCTCGACACAAAACCTAGCTACGAACACTCGCAGACGCTTATAGTACAACTGTGTAAATTTTCAAGAAAATTGGTTCAGCCGTTTCGGAGTCTATTGGTAACGAACATACACACACACACAGAGACAAAGTTCCATTTATAAATAAGTTTAGCTCTGCATTATATATATTATATTTTCTGAATGCACATTTTTCATTGCTCTGTTTCTACCTGTATTTTCATTGCTTAGTTAACCTGCCTGCATTTGTTCGTAATTCTGTTCAACGGCGTCCTGTATTTTGTGCCATACGTAGGCATTGTTTTCTGTCTCTTTTTCATGATGTCGAGAATTTCATTTGTGATCCATATTTTTCTTTTTTGTATATTTTTCTTTGGAGTGCTCTAGATTGTTGATGCTGATTTTATATTCTGACCGCGCTCTAAGCCTGTCACAGCTACGCTATTTTTTAACTTTTCGCGGAATACATAGGTCATAGGATAGGTCTATTTTTACAAGTGTGGTAATGGTGAAACTCTCCAGTGTAGTACTGAGTTAAATTGTTCAGTACTTTCAATTAGGGTCGTTAAAATGAGTTCGGAAAAAAGGAATTTTTACGAGGTTTGTAAGTTAATCATAACTTGACTCTAGTTCTTTCACCACCCCGTATATCCTTTCCTTTCTCTCCACCTTTGCAACTGTCATCACACATGTATTCCCATCTTTCTCTTGCTTCTTTTTAACTGGTTCGTCTACCTCTTCACTCACTTCTACTTAATCTTTTACTCTTATGTAGCCCCCTACATATCAGTGGCATTACCGCCTTGCTCGGGGTAATACGATTAAAAAAAAAAATCTAATTTGCTAATCAGAAGCACTTGTTTCGGGTTGAATATTGGCCTGCAAACAGATATTAAATGATGGAAGATAACAACAAACAAAACCACGACTTGAGTAAAACATATATCCAAAGTGTATTTTTTTTAAAGAAAAGGCATCAACAAAAAGGTTAGAGTGCACTCAGCAAAAATATCTCCTGATGTTCATGTAGAGGTTGAGAAGAGCGTTGTTCTTTTTATTTCAATCAAGAATGCATTTTATTTTAATTTTCTGAAAATCTTAATTAGTAAATAATATTTTCTTAATAAATATTTATTAAAAATTTTAGAATTCATTTTAAATTATTTTTGTAAAATCAATTATATTATTATATTCTCATACAATAATTAATATCATAATACAAGTTTTAATATTAATTTAACTATTAAAAATTTAAATATCAGTTTAGTTATTTTCATATCCATTTTATTATTATTATTCTTTTGTAATATAAAACAAATTATTAGATACATTTAAGTTAATAAACATTTTTATTTTTTAAAAAGAATCTTTTTAACCATATTCTAAGGTGAACATTTTGCAATGTTTACATTTGACATTTATTTCATTACGTTGATTTAATTGATTTTTGTTCTTCAGAAATATAGTAATATATAGTTTTTCATATAGACACAATGTGCATGGGTCGTTTAAAGTCTTATATATTCTAGCTTTTTTTTAAGTTCTTGGTACTACCACATAAATCTTTATATTACTAGGGTTTTCTGCAGAAGATAGACAACTGTTTCTGTAAGGCACATGTTTTCTAAAGTACAATCTATAGGGTTTCTACAATTACCATTATAATTGTCCAAATTGTTAATCTCATTTGTTAGATTATTCTTTTTTTCAGTTAGGTTTAAATTTTTATTTAAAATATATTTTTTAATAATTTTTTCCAGATTATTTATACAACTATAACTTACTTTAAGAGTATTTTTATTGAAAATTTTACTTAACCCTCTAGGGCCATTCGTATCATATTTGATACTGTATTTCCCTATAAGGAAACATTTGGTATTCATTGACTGAGCAGTCAGTACTGCTTTCATTTGAAATTTATAAAAGATTTTTTCTTAAAAAATTTTTCAGGGAAAAATTTCTTTCAAGGCTTGTTTTCATACTGTATCAAATATGATACGAATGGCCCTAGAGGGTTAATTATATATATATATACACACACTATTTTAAAAACAAGGAATATATATATATATATATATATATATATATATATATATAGGTCATGTCACGTTGGATACACCGGTTCCCGCTCGATCACCGAAGTTAAGCAACGTTGAGCCTGGTCAGTACTTAGGTTGGTGGCCACTTGGGAATACCAGGTGCTGTTAGCATTCACGGATGTGCGTTGGGGTGCGGTGGAGGGGGAAATCGGTGAGCCGAGTTCCAATTTCAGTCGAGCACGCTGCATTTACTTGCGCACTGGTACCCTTGGGAAAGGTATTAATCCGTTCGTTCCCTCCAATTATGGGTTAAATAATTGAGGTCTGCTGTTCGTGCGATCTGTGGCAGTCATCTGCACCAATTGTTTGTTATCAGCAGTTCCAAGAAGTGTGGATGGTACTACACAATGCCTTCACCACTATAAACAAATCTCTGTGTGGTTGTCTTGCTGGAAAATGGTTGGACCCTCATACGTTGAACGCGACGGGAGAATCCATTACATTATATATATAATTAAGGACTTTCTCTTGCAGTTTTCTAGCCAGCGTTTTGGCCTACAAGTAAGATATGTGTGAGTGGCGTGACACAGGTAATTTTTTTGTTCTGTTTTGATAGGATCCATTTTGCCCTTTATGTAGGTCTGATACATGCGCGTTGTCTTTCCAAGACGGCGTTCAGTTTTCAGAATAAGTTAAAACAACTTATTTCCAAGAGATTTGGCCGCGTGGTTGAACCAAATGCTACAAAAAATGTTGTCAATTTGTCTTTTTATTGTCCTTCAGAGAATAAGCTTGCTATATGGGCCGATGGTTGAGACTTCAGCATTCCTCGGACCTTTCTTGAGAGATCTTTTCGGAATTTGAAGCATTTTATGCTCAACTCTCTAAGCTTCAACCCCTATCTATAGATAAATCCAGTGTCTCTCGAGCCAAACTGAATGACTTGTCTCATTCTTATGCCGGTTCTTCTATTTCTTCCTCTGAATCGAAATGAAGAAGTGAACATTATCGAATCATTAACCCTCTAGGGCCATTCGTATCATATTTGATACAGTATGAAAACAAGCCTTGAAAGAAATATTTTCCTGAAAAATTTTTTAAGAGAAATATTTTATAAATTTCAAATGAAAGCAGTACTAACTGCTCAGTCAATGAATACCAAATGTTTCCTTATAGGGAAATACCAAATGTTTCCTTATAGGGAAATACTGTATCAAATATGATACGAATGGCCCTAGAGGGTTAATCAGATTGTGAAAGAAAAGCTCAAATTAGTGTAAGGAGAATTCTTGATGTAGAACTTCTAGGCATAGGTGTCAGACATAACATTATATGCGATATGTTTGGTTTTGATTTATTTTGTTTTACGGTATATCAACCTCAATGTTATTTAACCCTCTAGGGCCATTCGTATCATATTTGATACAGTATGAAAACAAGCCTTGAAAGAAATATTTTCCTGAAAAATTTTTTAAGAAAAATATTTTATAAATTTCAAATGAAAGCAGTACTGACTGCTCAGTCAATGAATACCAAATGTTTCCTTATAGGGAAATACTGTATCAAATATGATACGAATGGCCCTAGAGGGTTAATGTATTATTATTCGGAAAGTGTTTCTTAATCAAAGCAAGGAATTTTTTCATAATTTACTATTAATCATTTGGTTGAAAGTGAGTGTATACCAAATATTTTTATTCCTATTTTTTCTTCGGGGGTTGATCTTCTCTTTTACATTTTTAATATCTGAGCTTTTATATCCATAATATTTAAGGCAGTATTATAAAAATTACCATGCTTATTAAACGCTTCTTTGTTTGCTGAGTTTCTACTAATTCTATATTCTATGGATGAGGGTACATCTTAATTATTGGATGGGGGATGGTTAGATTTTTGTTGGGTATATAAAGTATTTTTGTTTTTTTATTTGGTTGGTATATATACTTTTCTAAAGCTAAAGTCTCATTCAGGAAATCTTATTTTTTATATTTATATTAATAGTCACTTTTAAATTAAGTTTTTTAAATTCTCTACATATTATTTTTGTAATTTTATGTTTTAAAATTTGTGGCGTTCCTCACTATCATAAGGTCGTCATCCCTGTATAATCCAATATTTTCAGCATTTATATTCTTATAGGCTGTAAGAGTGTATAGTACTAATAAGCCAACCAGATTTGAAGACTGGGCAGAGTCTAAAGATCCCATTGTTATATCAAAGTTATTTTCCTTGGAATTAATTTTTTTCAACTGTTCTTTTTTTATGAATAGAATTAATTTTTTTGCATTCATTATTATGTTTCTCCACATCATCCGATAAATCCGAATAAACAGTGGCAAATTCGAATGCTGTAACAAATAGTTTCCTTGATATCGATGGATAGTACTCCTCAATCTCGAATTGGATAAAAGAACAGTTGTTTTATCTTTTATATTACAAAACCAATTTGCTACATTGGTGGTATCCTTCCATAATTTAAATCAAAGGTATCCCATAATTTGAAAATTTACTCTTTCGATTATATTTTTACGAATTTTTCCTATCTCAGGTCTTGTGGGATTTATCATCCTAGTGGTAGGATTTGTATTAAAATTTTGCTTGTGATCTTTTATGGTGATGTAACACTCATTTGTAACATATTGTAACATATGGTGATGTAACACTCATTTGTGCTTAGATTTGCTACTCTGCCGCTTATTTTTAGTTTATCAGTGATTATTTTATTAGAAGCGTTTACATTATCAACTTTTTTATAGTTATTTGTTAAATTTTTCATAATCAGTATAAACAACATAAAAAATTTTGATTATGATGATGATTAACATTTCCATTAAAGATTATCGAGAGAAAAGAAGAACAGGGAAATTTGGAAACGGAAGTAAAATAAAAACTAGTGGCATGATTTGTATTAAGGTTGCAGTTCTTACAATAGTGCAGAAAATCGATAATATATATATATATATATATATATATATATATATATATATATAGGCAAGACGTTTGTGTGTGCGTCTGTTTATCTGTCTGTATGTTCTTTATACAAATCCACAATTTTTATCCGATTCTCACTAACCTTCACACAAATATTCTTTAAGTTGAGTCTGAGGTCCAGGACCATGGGTTAGTTTTAAAGCTTTCATTACACCCGAGCAACGCCGGGCTATACTGCTAGTTTTTCATAATCAGAATAAACAACAGAAACAATTTTGATTATGATGATGATTAACACTTCCATTTCACTAGGGAATGGTGGGAGCAAAACTGATCGAGGTTTGATTTTGAATGAAGTCGTTGGGTTAGGTATGATTATGATGATGATTGACACTTCCATTTCACTAGGGAATGTTGGAAGCAAAACTGATCGAGGTTGGATTTTGAAGGAAGTCGTTGGGTTAGGTATGATTATGATGATGATTAACACTTCCATTTCACTAGGGAATGGTGGGAGCAAAACTGATCGAGGTTGGATTTTGAAGGAAGTCGTTGGGTTTAATATGTCACGTGTTGTATCTGCATTTCAGCGGCCAGTCTCATAGAATTTTTTTTTTTTACATTAAGCCATGTGGAACAAAAATAAAAATTCAAATGAGATTAAAGAATATCGAAAGAAAAGAATGACAGGAAAATTTGGAAACGGAAATAAAATAAAAACGTAAAAGTTCGGGCAATGAACAAAAAGGCAAATAAAAAAAACATCCACAATTAATGAAAAATGGACTAAAGATAACTTAGGAATATTTCATTCGATTTTAAAAGTCAATAAATGAACGAGGACGACGCGTGAAAATTTCACGGTTTTCTTTAAATTTTCTGAAGAATTTTAATTAAGTTAATGATTGAATAAGCTCTACGAGAACAAAATATTCGTAGAAATTCACCTATTGCATCGTTAAATATTTCAGCTTAACAACTTTAACAAAACATTGCAATTACAATCATAAATATGAATTCTGGTCGTTATTTTCAGTGAGTAGAAATTTAAAAAATTGAAATTGAAAACCACTTCCATTTCTAGCTGCCTTTCTTTCATTTTTCTCATTGAAATCAAGAACTGTCTTTCCCCGCGATCAAAAGGCAATAGTCTATTTATAAAGGGTGCATTGAGTAAATTGTCACCATATTTTTAATTTCACGCATGCGCGTTGTTTGTTTTTGATGTTGTCGAGTACACACTATAGTAGAGTCAGTTGGGCACCGTCTGTGAGAAAAAATGCACCATGACGCAATTCACTGTGCCAGAAATTTGAAAACTGCATGCTGTACTGTTTGACATTCGGGATGGATGATCCAATACGAACATTTGAGAGTGTTTGTGTGTTAATCTGAGGACAGTGTAGAGGATTCAGAAAGAGTTGGATGAGTCTCATGATGATCACGAAAGTGACGAGTGATAGTGACGATATATGTATGGATTCATCTTCCCACGAGGCCTCAGCTTCAGCACGAAGGCCTACATGAAAGATATTGAGGAAGTAGTGCTGTTATGGGTCAAGAAGGTGTCTGCTGGAAGACTGTCTAGCAACAGTACTGCACCATGCGACACGAGCAAGGGAACAGTCATGGCACACTCAGACGATTTCTTCGACCACATCAACCCTTACATAGGGTCACTTAAATCTCCTAACCTCCTTGCTTAAGTGTGGCACAGGAGTAATATATATAAACATACACACACACACACGAGAGAGAGAGAGATGTATATATATATATATATATATATATATATACGAAAATTACATCTACAGTTTTCCTCACACATATACTAATGTTGCCGTTCAACATATACCTAGACAGACAAGCGTTTCTACATAAACACACACATATGCTATTAGACACTTTACAGTCTAAAATATTGTTCACGTATAACTTATTTATTGCTTTAATACACGTGACACATATCTGACCAATAAGAACTAACCCCAAATTATAACATACCAATATACTGTCTCTTAAGGTTTTTTTTTAATTTTTAATTTCTTCTCCTAATCTCTGAAGAAGCTTTCATAAAAGTGAAATATATTAGATTGAGATATATTTCTTATTCTTTTTTTTATCATATTGGAGTAGATAGACTAAACTATCGCCCGGTTCACACTCCACCCACGTCTATTGAACAGGTGAAGAGGCTCATCCCTTGTTACCTATTTAGGATGCAGTTTCCGGTTTTCTCTTTTCCAATCTTTTCACTCCTATGTAGCCGCCTGCACATCAGTGGCGTTACCGCCTTGCTCGGGGTGATATGATTTTTAAAAAAAAGTATATTTATATATAATCTCCAGAAAGAAATATTTGTGCATGTTGCATGCTCAAGAGTAAGAAATCCACAATATTTATTCTTCGCTGTTAAAAAGGAAAAAAGAAATGCTTAATATTTCTTACCAAGAAGCTCTATTAAATTCAATTAAGTAAATTATTAAAGCGCGAATAAGGTTTTTGTTAAAGCAATTTTTCAAACACATCTGCTTATTCAAATTTTATCGGGAGCTCGCGGCCTATCACGTTGAATACACCGGTTCTCGCTCGATCACCGAAGTTAAGCAACGTTGAGCCTGGTCAGTACTTAGATGGTTGACCGCTTGGGAATACCAGGTGTGACGGATGTGTGTTGTGGTGCAGTGGATATCGGCTCGGAAAGAGAAATCGGTGAGCCGAGTTCGAATTCCAGTTGAATACCCTGCATTCACTTAAGCACTGGTAACCTTGGAAAAGGTATTAATCCGTCCATTCCCTCCAGTTATGGGTTAAATAACAAGGGTAGGACTTCGGAACCCTGCCCTTAAAAACAAATCCCAATGAATCTTGATACTCGAAAAGAAAAAAAGTATTACTAGACACAAAACTTATATAAAATCAACAATAAATTGTTGAAAGAAAAAAGGTATTACCAGCAATAAATAAATAAAAATTTAGTTGGCAATAAATGACCCGCCGAGGTTGATATGCCATTCAAAACAACCAACCAACCAAAATCAAATTTTATCGACTGGTTTGCGAAACTGATGTTACAAAACATCAACAATACTAAATACTGGGAGTATTTCAAGCACTTTACAAAAATAAATTCTCGTACTAAAAAAATAAACAAAAACAATATCTCCGGAGACGTGGTCAGTGAAACGAAAAAAAATCTGCCCCTAATACATTAAATGATTTTTGGTTGGTTGTTTTGTTTTTATGACAAATCAACCTCGGCGGGTCGTTTTTTTTTTTTTCTCTTTTTTTTTTTTTTTTTTTAATCATCTCACCCCGAGCAAGGCGGAAACGCCACTGATGTGCAGGGGCTACATAAATGTAAAAAGATTAATTAGAAAAGAGTGAGGAGTACAAACTAGTTAGAAAGGAAGAATAGAAAGCTGAGAAAGCAGGTGCGATGACAGATACATAGGTGGAGAGAAAGGGAGGGTTATACAGGGGTGGGGAGAGAGCTAGAGTCCAGTGGTTAGTAGATGAGTATTGACTTTGCATTTAAATTTCTGGAGGTTGTATCCGTCAGGAAAGCAAAAATACGGGAGCGAGTTCCACAGGCGGGAAGTGCGAGAGAAGAAGCTGCAGGAGTAGAATTGTCGTCTGCATTTGGCTAACCTGACTGTGAATGGGTGGGACCCAGTTGCCAGTCTGGTTGCACGGGTAAACACCTGTTGAGGAGGCATCAAGAAAACTAAAGTTTATTTATTTATTGCTGGTAATACCTTTTTCTTTCAACAATTTATTGTTGTTTGTATAAGTTTTGTGTCTAGTAATACATTTTTCTTTTCGAGTATCAAGATTCATTGGGATTTGTTTATAAGCGCAGGGTCCCCAAGTCTTACCCTTGTTATTTAACCCATAACTGGAGAGAAAGAACGGATTAATACCTTTCCCAAGGGTACCAGTGCTTAAGTGAATGCAGGGTATTCAACTGGAATTCGAACTCGGCTCATCGATTTCCCTTTTCGAACCGATATCAACTGCACCACAACGCACATCCGTCACTATACGCTTACAGCACCTGGTATTCCCAAGCGGTCACCCATCTAAGTACTGACCAGACTCAACGTTGCTTAACTTCGATGACCGAGCGAGAACCGGTGTATTTAACGTGATATGACCGTAAGCAATAAACGCTTACTGCACCTGGTTTTCCCAAGCGGTCACCCATCTAAGTACTGACCAGGCTCAACGCTGCTTAACTTCGGTGATCAAGCGAGAGCCGGTGTATTCAACGTGATAGGCCGTAAGCCACATTAAATGAAGTGTTCAGTTTGACCTTCTTTGAAGGTTACCAGAAACGACAAACACTGTAAGATGACCGGAAGGCATTATTATAGGTGTAAATGCGGTAATAATAACAACGAGCCCATTAATCCGAATGGAAATAATGGAAATAACGATAACTTCTCATCCCGGAAATTCATACAAAAAATATCGATATGAAAAACAATTCGCTGACTGAGTTAAAAATAGTAACTTTGTCTAGAATTGATAAAAAGAAAATCAAATAAGAAATTCAGATATACTACAAGAATTGCCCAAGTTACATCTCTCTAAACTTATTTATAAATAAAACTTTGTGTGTGCGTGTGTGTGTCCATTACCTATAGACTCCGAAACGGCTGAATCGATTTCTTGAAAATTTACACAGTTGTACTATAAGCATCTGCGAGTGTTCTTAGCTAGGTTTTGTGTCGAGGTACCTCCGATGAATATCGATAATCGAAAAAATCGGGTTATAGAAGGAGTGATCCGATTTTAATCAAATTTGATACACTCATAGACAAAGATATAAGAAACGATATTCAGAAATTTCAAGGTATATATATATATATATATATATATAAAGCAAGATGTTTGTGTGTATGTCTGTTTATCTGCCTGTATATCTGTATTTTTCAGCCCTTTTATTTTAGCTTTTGCTTCGGGTTTGGCTCTAAGTAGATATGATTGTAGTCTCAGCCATGATACCATTTACTCAGAGGACTTATTTAGCCTTCAAAATTCAGTTTACGACCAAAAAAACTTATTTGATATTGATACAAGGAAATCAAAATTTGACTTACATCCGTTCATTTTTCTTTCAGTCTACGGTTTCGCTTTAACTGGAAACAACTATTGCTTTTTAGTCTTTCGTGCCAACGTCCAAAGAATCTGAGCTCCAGGACCATGCATTAGTTTTAAAGCTTTCATTACACCCGAGCAACGCGGGGCTATACTGCTAATATTATAAACATTTAACTAACTCACCTTTCCAATTTTCAATAAATGATTTCCATCTACTCCTCTCATTGGCATCTTCTCCCACTTCTAAAATGTTCTGAGTTGCACGGGCAACGCCGGGCTATGATGCTAGTTTTATATAACGTTACTTGTCTGGGCATTGAGGGTTTACGGTCTATCACGTTGAATGCACCGGTTCTCTTCCGATCACCGAAGTTAAGCAACGTTGAGCCTTGTCAATACTTAGATATTGGCCGCTTGGGAATCCTAGGCGTTGTGAGCGTTTCTTGACGGATGTGGGGCAGTGGATGTCGGCTCGGAAGGAGAAATCGGGGCGCCGAGTTCGAATTCATTTTGAATGCCCTGCATTCACTTACGTGCTAATACCCTTGGAAAAGGTATTAATCCGTCCAGTTATTGGTTAACTGACAGGACATATTGGGTTCTATAGCTATGGCTGGCAACCAGTCTACCGCAGGAGGTATTGGCAACCTGTTGCGGGATAATCAAAATGCCTGAGGTAGGACTTGGGACCCTGCCCTTAAACAAACCCCAACGAATCTTTCTCCATGTGGAAAGAAGCATATTTTTCTCTAATAGCACATCATTCAATAAATTCGGACAAGGGTGAATGCCAAAACAGGTACAGGTACTTGTCTGGGCGCGTTGCCAAATGGTTGGAAAGTTCTCTTTCTGAGGAGGCGATCCCAGCGTGTGGCACCTTTGGAAAACTATACCATGGGTTGACCTAAGCCTTGTAAATTAAATTGGGTAGACGGAACCCTTCGGGAACCGGCGATGGTTGTGTCAGCACGAAGTCACAAGTCATCGTGACGGAGGGTTTGAACGTCCTAGCTTTGTTAAGCCTGTTGTTCACGCTAGATAACGAGCTCTCTATTAATGTCCGCTCAGCATAGTTGCATTATAAAACGCAAGTCAGCCTGAACAGCCGTCTGCAATAGGGTTAGCTATCCACCTTAGTAGACTGGCATGCTCGGATACGAATGGCTGTCCAAAATCAAACTGATGGCAACAGTCTTTTTAATGTAAATTATTTTTGTAATTAGAGAACTTTGAAAAAGAGTTTATTATATCAATTACGTTTCCCCCATTATGAGCACTAGTATAACCGTGATAAACGGCCAGTTGGTTAGAACATGCCATATCTAACGGCAACTTCCTATAACCAAGGGAACTCAGTTTCGAATCCTACCGGAGAGCGCAGATTTTTCACTAATAACACATCACTCAATAAATCCCGGTGCTAACTAATAAAACAACAGTTTTTAGGCAAAATTCGAGTTTATTCATCAACATAGTCTTCTTCTATGGTGATACACGCTTCTCTAACAAATACCTTTTTTGTAGAACGATTTGTCTTTTGCCTCAAAATACGCCTCAGTTTCCAACATCACTTCTTTATTAGAGCCAAATATCTTTCCCTGGAGCATTCTTTTGAGGTCTGCAAACAGCCAGTAGTCGTTGGGAGCCAGATCTGGAGAATAGGGTGGGTGCAGAAGCAATTCGAAGTGCAATTCATGTAGTTTTGCCAACGTTTCGAACGATTTGTGACACGGTGCGTTGTCTTGGTGAAAGATAACCCTTTCTTCACTTTTGGTCGTTTTTGGCACCAATAATACTATATAATATTCGCTATTGATTGTTCTTCCTTTCTCAAGGTAATCGATGAACAAAATACCTTGCGCATCTTTGCCTGCTGATGTATGCGTCTTTGGTCGCTTTGGACAGCTTTCACCTGCTGCTGTCCACTCAGTTGACTGTCGATTTGTCGCTTAAGTGAAGTGATGGATCCATGTTTCATCCATTGTCATATATTTACGCAAAAACTCATTCTTGTTGCGTTGAAACATTCGCAAACAACGCTCTGAATCTTCGACGCATTGCTGTTTTTGATCTACTGTAAGCAAACGAGGCACCCACTTTGAACACAGCTTTCTCAACGTCAAACGTTCATGCAAAATAGTGAATACACTGTCTCCTGAAATGGTCAAATCTTCTGCTATCTCACTCAACTTTAATTTACGATCGGCCAAAATGAGTTGGTTTTTTTTTTAGGTTTTTTTTTAGTTTGTTTTTTTTTTTAGTTTGTTTTTTTTTATTTTTTTTTTATTTATTTATTTTTTTTTTTTTGTTTTTTTCCGGAACAACTACCGATTTTGTGCGACCTGAGTGTTCAGTACCATTTGCGTCTGTACGATCGCGTTTGTCTGAATAACGCTTATCAAGCCATTGCTTTGCTTAAACAGTATTTTTCCCATAAAAAAGCAATGCTTTATCAGTATACAAAATTCAGATTTTTTCCAATATTTTGAAAATTTACAACAGCAGATTCACTGCGTAGACGAGAAAATCTATTTTCGGTGTATATGATAAAATTTATAAACCAATAAGCCGACTGGGCTCAAATTTTGTCAGGTGCTCTTTGAAAGTTAGTAATTCATAAAATTCATAAGGATTTTTTATTCGTGGAGCCATCTATATGTCAGGCCCAGGACTTATTGAGTGATGTGTTAAAATTTTTTGAACATTTCAGGCCGGTAGACGAAAATAAAAACACTGTTTAATAAATAAACAGAGCGTCTACTGAAATATGGTTATCCAATAAAAATAACGTTGAACGTGATAACAAACTGTCGGATTAATAAAAATCGAATTCAAAAGAACAAATGATTACCAGTGGTATTAACTGGAGAAAATCATTGCCAATGGTCTTAAAAGCACGCGGCCATTGGTTTTGATTCACAAGAAAAAATATTAGTAATGCATTTGATCCGAGATAAGTATTGACACTTAATGGAAATCATAATTTTTACGACCACTGCGTTGTTAATAATCGACTAGTATAAATCTTGGTCAAATATTTAGGAAAGTTTCTCTTCTCTCATGAAGATTTCCCGACGTTTTAGTATAGTGATCCATTAAAATAATTACAATGGAGATGTCGAACGAGTCTTTCTTTTTTTTTTCTTTCTCTCTCTCACTCCCTCCCTCCAGGGATTTTTATGTTTGTTTTCTAAAAAGCCCTGAAATATCGCATTGCTTTTCGTCCTCAAAAGGTCAAAAGCCCGACATCATCACACGTCGATCTCTCTCATTTTTCTTTTTCCTCTCATTCTTTCTTCATCGCTTTTTCTTTTTTCGTCTCTCTCTTTTTTTCCCGTTTTTTTTTTCTTTCTTCTAACCCTGAACTTCAAATCGGATCAAAGCGTGACCCTCGACCTTGTGAAATAGATACTCCATAGATCGGGGGGCCGGTTAATTGCAACCAACTTTAATTTAAAAGCGAATTATATGTCAACATTTCTTTCTTTTTTGTTTCCATTTTTTTTTTTTTCTGTAGTTTTTTTAAAACTTCACCTTATGACCAATTCGTCGCAATGGCGGCATTTCCGGTTGGTTGACTTATCTTCTGACCTTTTTCCTTGGTCACTTGCTCAATTGATTCCTCCGACCTCAGGAGAACCTAGAAAGTGGACAGCTGCTTTTTTTCCCCCTGTAGGTGAGAAAATCCGCTTGAATTTAACCTTTTCGCAAATCTTTGAACTATCCTTGCCAAGCTTCCGGACATTTGGAGCGATCATTGTGGATGCATAAAAGTAAGAATCTAAATTTAATAAACGTTAAATTATATAATTTCACGTATATTATTTGCTAGGATTAATAAATAGCATCTTTATTTCATTACATACGATACATATATTATTTACATTATTCGGACTCTTGTTCTTATCTTGATTGCCACATTGACGACGTTTAGCCGATCTCTTTCGTTTTCACAACGACTTTTTTTTTTGTTATTTATAAAAAACCCACAGTTTTTTTTTGTGTGTGTGTGTTGCGTTGTGATAATGTTTAGCGCAAAGATTGTTACTTTTTCAGTAGCTTTCAGTCAGTCAGCTGAGTGCCATACGTGATACACGCTTGGGCGATCATGTCTCGAAAGATACATGACTGACTGGGCAAAAGATTATCCTGCAGTAGGTTGCCATTGCTTTCTGCGGTAGACTGGTTGCCGACTAAGGCAATAAAAAACTAAGGCTATAAAAACCAATCTGTCCTATTATTTAACTGGAGGGAAGAGACGGATTAATACCTTTCCCAAGGGTATTTGCGCGTAAGTGAATGCAAGGAATTCAACTGGAATTCGACCTCGGCTCCCTGATTTCTCGTTCTGAGCCGATATCCACTGTGCCACAACGCACATGTCATCTCTATCGTATTTTCCCAAATATATTCACCCTTGTTCAAATTAATTGAAACAACTACTTTAGTTTTCTTTCTTTCACCGTGCGATCAGTTTTAGACTCGCTTGAGTGACAGGGTGTAATCGATTTCTATTTTTTCATCAGATTAGGTCATTTGCAATAATGTGGAGTAATATGAATCCATTTTCGGGGTATATGATAAAATTTGTTTAGCCTTGAAAAATATTGCGTTATCCGAGATTGTATCAGATTTTTTATCCCGTCCAAACGCTATTGTCTCGACTGACGATTAGTTGTACAACGGCCATTGTCCACGATGGACGTTACTCCAATGAAGCATACGAAATTTGTAACGCTGCATGAACACACTGACAAATCCTTACAGAGATTTAGTTGATGTTGTTGGTGTCAGCCTTTCAACTGTCATTCGTGTCATCAAGGCAAAGAAACAAACTAGATCCATCAGTCCATAACGTAAAAGAAAAATGCATTTGGAAGAGAAAAACAACGCCAAGAGACGACGTATACGTGATCAGGGAAAGTGTGAAAGATCCTAAGAAGACATTCATTTTGTTTAATTAATTTGCTCAACTGTGTAGATACAGGATGCGAGAGATATTTACCAAAATTTAAGAGAGATATTTACCAAAATTACACAAAAATATCTTGAAATATTAAAGAGAAAATGTATTCAATAAAATCGTCATTGGCATCAATCACGGCCCCCAGACGGCTTCGAAATCTCCTGCATCTCTTTGTGAACGGTCTCCTTGTTTAAGTTTGCAAATACTACGATAACCCTTGCCTTCAGTTCATCTTTGGTCTTACAAGGGATTTTGTTGATCTTTCGCTTAACTGAGCCTCATACATAATAATCAAGCGTTGCAGTCTGGAGAGTTAGGTGGCCGAATGTAAGGGGTGATGGGGTCGCAAAAATTGTTTAACAGCTTGTGTGTCATGGCGCAGAGTCCTGTTGCCAAATATAGGGTCTTCCAGCAGTCAGCCTCTTGGTCCAAGGCAACACATGTGCAGGACAAGTCAACACCGCCGATTGAAAAGCCGAATCAACTCAGAGCTGAGAAAACAAAACACCAGAAAAACATATTTTTATTCAATTATAAAAACAAATAGTAATTAATTAAAACCTTCCGAAGGCGATTTGGCATGGCGAAGGACACGTTCCAGAAGTTGAGTAGAATATTAAGAGACAAGAAAGATTTGCTAGAAACAAAGAAGAGAGTAATGGATTGCTATGTAATATTTGTTCTTCATTATGGCAGTGAATGCTGGACAATATCATCAAAGATGAAGTAAAAACTTGAAGCAACTGAAATGTGGTTCTACAGAAGGATGCTGCGGATATCATGGATCGAGCATGTAATCAATGATGAGGTTTTGGAAATAAAATGAAATTAATACTGAGCATCAGTAAGAGACAGCTGAAGTTTCTGGGACATGCAATGAGGAAGGCGGGCTTGGAGAACCTGATAGGCCAGATAGAGGGGAAAAAAGAGATAGAAGAAAGCAGCGAATAACATATTTGAAGGGCCTGAGCAGGTGGATGACAGAACGGGGGTTGCGTGGTGTAACAGGAGAAAGCGTGCTAAGAGCCACCAGGATAAGAGAGACGGGGAAAGCCATGATCGCCTACGTCCTGAAGGAACAGGGCACATAGAAGAAGAATTAGTGAATATTTTTAATTAAATAAGGCATTTGAAACGGCATAATGTAAAATATGAACTAGTTTTTGTTTTTAATTATTTTTTTATGAAGTAACTCGTAATGTCATTTTTTTTAAATAAAGTAAATCGACATTTTAAAATATTTTTATAAAAAATAATTTAATAATTTACTCTTATTCTCAAAGACGGAGCCTAACTAACCCTGCTACATTCGAAAACAACGCGCATGCGTGAAATTAAAAATATAAAATGGTGAAAATTTAACCACCGCACCCTGTATATGATGAGTTAGGAAGTTATCAATTCGGATGAGTTGTTTGTCACATGACAACGTTCGTTCCCAAACTATATCAGCAGAATTGATTTTGCTGTATATTGGCCTTGTCTAATGATTTTTTTTTTTTAACCATTTCACCCGAAACAAGGCAGTTTCAATGCCACTGTTGCGCAGGGGGTTACATAAGGGAAAAGTAATGTGAAAGAGGGGTTAGATATAGGGGATGTCAGGAGGAGGGTAATAGACGGATGAGAATACCGGTGTAATGGGGGTTGAGTGGATGGAGAAAAGAGCTTGAGAGAAAAGATGTGAGATAGGAGATGTCTATTGACCTTACATTTAAATTCCTAAAGATTGTATCTGACGGGGAAGCAGGTGTATGGAAAGGAATTCCACAGGCAGGAAGTGCGAGAAAGAAGCTCTGACAGTAGAAATTGCAGTTACATTTTTCGGTTTCACTGTAAAAGAGTGGGACCTAGTTGCTAGTCTAGTATCTCGTGCAAATTCATACCTAGGGGGCACCAGTGATCTAAGTTCAGAGTAGAAGCCGTGAAAGTATTTGTAGAAGAGGCACAGCGAAGCCACGTCACGCCGGTGAGAGAGTAACTGCAGGCGGTCAGCCAAGTCGGTGTCGATCATTTTACAGATTCTACGTTGTATTTTGTCAAGGATCCCGAGGAGAATTGCTGGTGCACACCACCAGATGTGGCAGCAATTTCTTCTGGGAGTTGTTTATACTATATGGCATTGTTTTTGTTAACAAAATATTTTCTATAGAATTGCGATATTTTTATTTCTCTTTTTGTTTGCTTCGGTTAGTTATGTCTGTGTCGCTGAACACCTTTTCTTGTTTTCAAGAATTCACAGACTATGGAAACAAGAGGAACTCATCTGTGAACAGAACAGCCAGAATTCTTTAGAAATGTTCCCTTTGTTTTTTCTACTGAGCAGTTATTCACGGGTTTTCGACAATTGAAATTCAGTCTGAACATTCTAAACTTTATCGCAGTTTTCGGGAAGGCATTCTAAGTTGTTAAAGCATCACCTGATTTTGTCAAAATAAAGTCATTATTTCCAAATTTAAGTACAAGGAATTCCCAGCATCCTTTTGTCGAACCAAATTTCTGTTGCTTGAACTCTCTTCATCTGTGAGGAGATTGTACAGCATAAACTGCTATAGAGGTGGACATGTATTTTATAATATTTCAACGCTCATATTTTGTCTAAACTTCTAAGAATCAGATTCTACTCTCTATAATAACAAATGTTGCACTTCTTTTACATACCACGATCATGGCTCTCCGCAACTTTCTTAACCTATGTTCTGGCATCTATTTACACAACCTCTCTTAGATATTTTATGCGCTGCTTTCCTCCGTCCCTTTTGCCTTCGATATATCCTGTAAGTATCAAATTTTCCTAGCCCTCTTTCCTAATTTTGTACCCTAAAAATTTTAACTCTTTTTTTATGTTAAGCATAAATATATTATAGTGTACATTTTTCTAAAATTTCATAGATGGTCAGATCTTAGTATTCTCAGTATCCTTCTGTAGAACCTCTTTTCAATGCTCCAAATCTCATATTAAGGCTTATATTCATATGTTAAAACACCGGTTCTTGTACGAACAGCGAAATTAGTTAGCAACAAGCCTCGTCAGTACCTAGACAGGTGACCGCTCGGGAATACCAGGTGGTTTTATACTTGCGTGTACGGCTTAGAATTAGAAACTGGATAACACAATTCCAGGCTTACGGCCATATCAGGTTAAATACACCGGTTCTCACACGATCATCGAAGTTAAGCAAAGTTGAGCCTGGTCAGTACTTAGATGGGTGACCGCTTGCGAATACCAGGTGCTGTAAGCGTTTAGTGACGGATGTGCGTTATGGTGTAGTGGAAATCGATGAACCGAGTTCGAATTCCAGTTGAATACCCTGCATTCACTTAAGCACTGGTACTCTTGGGAAAGGTATTAATCCGTCCCTTCCCTCCAGTTATGGGTTAAATAACAAGGGTAGGACTTGGGGACCCAGCCCTTGAAAACAAATCCTAATGAATCTTGATACTCAAAAAGAAAAAAAAGTATTACTAGACGCAAAAACGTACATAAAAAAACAATAAATTGTTGAAAGAAAAAGGTATTACCAGCAATAAATAAATAAATAAAATTTAGTTGGCAATAAATGACCCGCCGAGGTTGATTTGCCATAAAAACAAAACAACCAACCAACACAATTGCAATTCCAGTCTGATTTGTTATATTCACTCCTGTGCAAATACCTTTGAGAAAGTTAAGAATCCACCTCCCCCAGCTATGGGGTAATTAGTTGAACTTGTATCATTATTATCTCTTTGAGTTTCAATTTTGATTAATGGCATATCAACCTCTGTGGATTATTTAATGCCAAAAAGGTAGGGTTTTAAGATATTTTTAATGTTCAGTTATAGTGAGAAGCTTGATTTTGTCAGATTATGACAATTTTTTTTTATTTTTGAAAACTGAAGATGTCTTCTAGTTTTGTATTCAAAAATGTATTGCTGGTAATAGTTTTTTCCCTCCAAAAATGTATTGTTGGTAATATTTTTCCTTCAAAAATGTATAGTTTTCTATAAAAGTCTATAGATGTATAATATTTCTATAAAATTACTAGCAGTATAGCCTAAAAAGCAATAGTTGTTTCCAGTTAAAGCGAAACCGTAGACTGAATGAAAAATGAATGGATGTAAGTCAAATTTTCATTTCCTTGGATCGATATCAAAAAAGTTTTTTTCGTCGTAAATTGAATTTTGAAGGTTAAATAAGTCCTCTGAGCAAATGGTATCATGGCTGAAACTAAGAACTACAATTAGACCTACTTAGAGCTAAACCCGAAGCAAAAACTAAAATGAAATGGCTGAAAAAATACACATACAGGCAGATAAATAGACATACACACAAACATCTTGCATTTATATATATATATATATTTAAATATTATCGATTTTCTGCACTATTTTAAGGACTGCTACCTTGAAACTTCTGAATATTGTTTCTTATGTCTTTGTCTATGAGTGTATCAAATTTTATTAAAATCTGACCACTTCTATAACCCGATTTTTTTCGATTATAGATTTTCGATATTTATCGGAGGTACCTCGACACAAAACCTAGCTAAGAACACTCGCAGACGCTTATAGTACAACTGTGTAAATTTCAAGGAAATCGGTTCGGCTGTTTCGGAGTCTATAGGTAACGGACACACACACAGCCAAAGTTCTATTCATAAATAAGTTTAGATTTTTATATTTTCATAAGGTTTTGACCCCAGTTTGGGTGTTAACTATTTGCCCATAGCTGGGACCTTAACTGGTGCTACCACTCCGGGTCAGGATGGGCCTTGGAACAACAGTAATTAAGAGGTTGTTCCTTGCTCGTCACAACCTCCCAATCAGAGGCCTTGCTGCCGGATGCAGTTTACTGTCATACTCAGGGCCCATTATTATCTCAAAATAAATCTACAATTAAAAAATATTCTCTGGCTTTAAAAAAAACCTTCAAATGGTTGATAATCCGTAAAAAATTAACTCGCCTCAGCCGATGATATACGGTGTCCCCAACGCTTTTTGTTTTCATTGAATACTGCGTTTAGATGCCCCATAATGCTACATCAGAAATTTTTTTAAAGAAGTGTGAGATGTTGTGAGAACCTAAATGGCAATTTACCCCGGAAGATTCAGAAGTCTCTATTGTAATCTAATTCTATATTTCTTAATATTGGGCACTTTATTTTAAAATCTGCTCGTCTTAAATGCGTTATCCGCTAATAATTTATTCATCGGCGGGTCTTGATAGATGCATACAATCTGAGTTATGGATTAATATAATTCGGTGTTTTTATTGATGAAAGTGTGCCACAATGTCGACTTTCGACCTGAGTATTTTTAAACTAATAAACAGTAAAAATATTTCTTCTGTGTTCTTAAGATATAAAAAACCCGAGACTGGACACAATCACCGTCAATTTCAGATGTAGGGTCTTAAATATATCATTTGGGGGGAACGATGGAGGGAGGCTAGCGACTCGGATTGAGGAATCGGAGAGTCTAGTTGGAATTCCAGTCGAGTTCATCACATTCACTGAGGTACTAACTAGCAGTATAGCCCGGCGTTGCTCGGGTGTGATGAAAGCTTTAAAACTAATCCGTGGTCCTGGAGCTCAGACTCTTTGGACGTTGGCACGAAAGACTAAAAAGCAATAGTTGTTTCCAGTTAAGGTGAAACCGTAGACTGAAAGAAAAATGAATGGATCTAAGTCAAATTTTCATTTCCTGCTTTCGATATCAAATAAGTTTTTTTCATCGTAAACTGAATTTTGAAGGCTAAATAAGTCATCTGAGTAAATGGTATCATGACTGAGACTAAGAACTACAATTATACCTGTTTAGAGCCAAACCCGATGCAAAAACTAAAATGAAAGGGCTGAAAAAAAATACAGACATACAGGCAGATAAACAGACACACATACAAACATCTTGCCTTTTATATATATATTATCGATTTTCTGCACTATTGTAAGAACTGCAACCTTGAAATTTCTGATATCGTTTCTTATGTCTTTGTCTATGAGTGTATCAAATTTGATTAAAATCGAACCACTTCTTCTATTACCTGATTTTTTCGATTATCGATTTTCGATATTTATCGGGGGTACCTCGACACAAAACCTAACTAAGAACACTTGCAGACGCTTATAGTACAACTGTGTAAATTTTCAAGAAAATCGGTTCAGCCGTTTAGGAGTCTATAGGTAACGGACACACACACACACACACACACAGACAAAGTTCCATTTATAAATAAGTTTAGATACGCTTGGGAAAGATATGAATCCATTTCTTTTACCGCCAGTTATTGGGTTATATAGACTTGGGTGGTAACCAGTTTTAGAGAAGGAAAATTCTGAATTCAAACAATCCCGGCGAAAGTTGGGCTCTGTCAGACTATCTTGTCCAATCTCACCACTTTTACTGTGGCTGCAGTACATGTGGTGCCCCCCTACGACCTCCAATGAGTCACGGAACTCGTGAACGTGATTTTGGAGGTGCGCACCCCTGATAAATTTGTCAAATAAAACAATGATCATGTCTTAAACAAAAGTTACAGTCAATAATAAAGTTGATTCTCTCCACTAAAGATTGATTGGCAGTGCATCTCTGTTCGTGAGCGGAGATAGAGAAAGACGAGCATCAGGGACAAGTGCTGTTGTTTATCGTTTGCTTCTTTTGTTTGGTTTATTGTGTTTTTGAGTTTAGTGTTGTACTTTTTGGTTTTTGTATTGCTTTTGGTTGTTTTCTGTCTTGCTTTTTGATGTCGATTTCGTTATTGTTTTTTGTTTTGTTTTTGTTTTTTTGTCGTCGGTTTCTGTACTGTTTTTGTCAGCACTTTTTGTATTGTTATTTTTTTCATGTCGGGTTTAAATATTGTTTTTTTATTGCTTTATTTATTTATTTATTTATTTTTGTTGCTTTTTACAGTTTCTGTATTTTTTGTCGTCGGTTTCTTGACTGTATTTTGTTGTCACATTCAGCTTTTTTTTTCTTATCGTTTTCTGAATTATTATTTTTTGAGTCGGTTTCTGTATATTTTTTTTTCTTTTTTGTCATCCGCTTTTTTATTGATCTTTTTTTTTGTCGGTTTCTGTATTGAATTTTTTGTTGTCTGTTTTTGTATTTTTGTTTTTTGTTTTTTGTTTTTTGTCGTTGGTTTCTGTATTGGATTTTTTGTCTGTTCCTGTTTTGTTTTTTCTGTTTCTATATTTTTTGTTTGTTTCTGTATTGTTTTTTTTTGGGGGGGGGGGGTTGTTTGTCACTTTCTATGTTGTTTTTTGTCGTCGGTTACTCCATTGTTTTTTGTTGTCTATTTCTCTATTTTGTTTTCGTCATTGGTTTCTGTATTTTTTTTTATCATTGGTTTCTGTATTGATTGTTGTTGTCTTTTCTGTGTTGTTTTTTGTTGTCGCTTACAGTATTGTTTTTTGTTGTCGGTTTCTGTGTTGTTAGTTTCTATGTTGTTGTTGTTTTTTATTTGTGTTTCTGTATTGTTTGTTTGCTTTGCTTGTCTGTTTCGGTGTTGATTATGTCTTCAATAAATGCATTTTTTCTTTTGTTGTTGTTGTTTGTTTCTGTATTGTTTTTTGTTGCTTTGTGTATTTTTTTGGCGTTTTCTTTTTTTTTTTTTTTTTGCTGTCGTCGGTTTCTGTATTGTTTATTTTGTTGTCGGTTTTTGTATTATTTTTTTTATCGGTTTGTGTTTTTTGTCTGTTTCTGTGTTGCTTTATGTATTGTATTGTTGTTGTAAAAGGTTTCTGAATTGTTCATATCTGTATCTGTTTTGATATTTTTTTTTTTCTGTTTTGTATTTTTGTTGTCTCTTCCTGTGTTGTTTTTGTCGTTTTTTTATTTGCTTTTTGTTTTGTTTTTTGTTTTTGTTTTTGTTTTTTTTTTTTTGTTTTTTGTCGGTTTTTGTATTCACTCTTTTTTTGTCATCTGTTTTGTGTTCTTTTTTTTTTTTTTTTTTTTTGTCTGTTTCTCCACTCTTTTTGTCGTCGGTTGCTCTATTGTTTTTTATTTTTATTTATTTATTTTTATTTTATTGTTTGTTTTTTTTTTTTTTTGTGGTCGTCGGTTTCTGAATTTTTTATGTGTTTCTGTCTCATTTATTTTTTGTGTGTTTCGGTCTTGTTTTCTTTTTTCTGTTTTGTTTTTTCTTTTGTTGTTTTTGTTTTAAATGTTTTTGTCTTTTCGGTTGTTTCTGTTGTTTTTTGTTTATTGTATCTTTTTTTGTTGTTGATGTATTTTTTATTTTTTGTTTGTTTCTCTATTGTTTTTTTTTTGTCGGTTTCTGTATTGATTTTTTATTTTCATATCTGTTGATTGTTTCTATACTGTTTTGTTTTTTTTGTTTTTTGTTTTTTTGTTTTTGTCGTCTGTTTCTGTGTTTTGGGGGGGTTTTTTTGTCTTTTTGTCATCAGTTTCTGCACTGTTTTTGAGATTTTTTCTGTATTGTTTTAGTTTTTTTTTTTTTTGACGTTATCTTTATTGTTTTTTGTTTGTTTTTTTTTTTTTGCTTTTTTGTTTTTTTGCAGTATTTTTCTGAACTTAGTTTTAATCTTTCAAGTTGTTATTTCGGTCTGACAAACTCGCCTCCAAGCATTGATAGCCAAGTCACTTGGTTGTTATGCTTGTGGTCGAACTTTTTCCTTATCATTTTTTTCGTAGCTCCAGCTTAGACAAAAATGAATCGATAACGACACACCTCCTATTCGTACTTGTTTTGTTACCGGTCTTTTTTCCAAGAGGCTAGTGGTCCACACAAGGAGTAACCAGCCATGACACCGGACCTCGACCCAAACAGAAGACTTATTGAACCAAATAAAACGGCGCGTTCATACTTTGTCGTCCACCATGTGACCTCCGAGAGCATTGTGCTATGGAAGTTGCGAGGTAGAATGCCAGAAGAGAAACCATCGTCTTTTGACTGGCGAAGAAGATCAAAGATGTCGGACAAGGATCGATGCCAATGTTGAAGGCATCCGTTTCTGGTGTTACTATTCTTTGAAATGTTGCCTTCAGCCATGAAAACATCGCTGGATTAGCCAATAAATCTAAGAATCTAATATGCTAATCTTTTGGTGCGTATGAAACACCCTTATTACGCGTACTACTTTTTGTAAAAACAGGCTTCAAAATAATGTAGAGCCATAACAATCCTTCTGTCCTAATTAATTGTGATCTATCTCTTATTAGGCAGTTTGATTAAAAGTAACGACTGTTGCTATGGTAGCGGAGCTAAAATACGGAGAGAGAAGCCGCTTGGCACAGACTGAACTTTAACTCTGTCTCGCATGCACACTAAGTTGCAAGGTCCTTGCTCACTTCCGTTGTTTATAGCAGGGGCCGGCAACCATTTTGCTATGTGCCAAATTAAAGTTTTGAAATCATTCATTCATTGTGCCAACAGCATATGTATTTTTATACAAGTCAAAATCAATATACCTGTTTTACGATATTTTTTTTTTTAATCATTTCACTCCAAGCAAGGCACTATTGCGCAGGGGGTTACATAGTGGAAAGTGATGAGAAAGAGTGGTTAATTATAGGAAATTTTTTTTTTAATCATTTCACCCCAAGCAAAGCATTCCACTGCCACTATTGCGCAGGGGATTACACAGGGGAAAGTGATGAGAAAGAGTGGTTAGTTATAGGAAATGTCGGAAGGAGGATGGTAGACGGATGAGGATACCGAGGGTGGGGGTTGGGTAGATGTGAAGAGTGTTTGAGGGAATGAATGCAAGTTAGTGTGATAGATGTCTATTGATCTTACATTTAAATTCCTGGAGATTGTAGCTGTCGGGGGAAGCAAGTATATGGAAGAGAATTCCACAGGCGGAAAGTGCGAGAAAATAAGCTGTTAGAGTAGAAATTACGGTTACATTTTATCTGTTTCACTGTAAAAAGGTGGGACCTAGTTTCTAATCTAGTATCTCTTGCAAATTCATACCTGGGGCACCAGTGAACTAAGTTATTATATATACTCTTGAAATACATTTATAAAATACAATAGTATATGTCATCAGTGATGTTACTCTGGCTTCATTACCGATTTCGGGTATTAGAACATCAGATCCGTTGTGACAGCTACCCCGACCTGTTATCAGGCCGCCTCACCGCGTAATTCGCTTCATAATACAAGAACTTAATTGTGTCAGGAGGTAAATCTTACTTTATAATGGCATCGCGATTTGCATTAGCCAATCAGATTTTGCTTTCAGAGTCAATATACCTGTTCTACAATATATTTTATAAAGTAATATTTACAATAATCTTTAAACTCCTTTTAATAGAAATAAATTGCTTTTTAAAGATTTGTTACAAGTTTTTTATTATTAATGGGAGCGAATTGCTCAATATCGGTAACATACTTTGTTATTTTGAGTTTTCAATAATTTTCTAAATGTTCAGGTGCTAGACAACTTAGTTGTGGACTTAACACTAATTTCATGTGAGAGAAAATTTGCTCACAGGCATAAGTTGAACCGAAAGTAGAGCAAAAGCAATTTTCTTCAAACAAATGAAAGATCTGGGAAGACCTATTAAGCCCTAAACTTGACCTGAGCATGACGGTAAACTGCATCTGGCAGCAAGACCTCTGAATGGGAGGTTGTAAGAAGCATGGAACCACCTCTTAATTGCTGATGTTTCCAGGTCCACCCTGACCTAGAGTGGTAGCACCTGTTAGGGTCCCAGCTATGGGCAAATAGTTAATACCCAAACTGGAAGTATAAAAATATACTTTTATAGAAAAATAGACATTTTTTAAGGAAAAATATTATCAACAATACACTTTTGAAGAAAAATTATTACAATAACACATTTTGAAAGAAAAAAAATTCTCAGCAAAACATTTTATAATACAAAACTAGAAGACATTTTCAGTTTTCTAAAATAAAAAAGAATAAAAACAAAAAAAATCATTAATTTCTGACTAAAATCAACCTTCTCACTATAACCGAACATTAGAAAAAAACGCTTAAAACCCAACCTTTTTGGCATTAAATAACCCACAGAGGTGTTGATATGCTGTTAAACAAAACTCAACATCTGTTAGGCCTTAAACAGTTCTTCTAGCAAGTAGTTCTGGAATAAGTAAAAGACTAACGCGCGTAGAAAGATTTTCGATGTTTATATTTCTGGGATGTGGTAGTATTTACATTATTCGGATTATTGTCCTCATCTTTGTTACCATTTGTACGACGTTTCGGGCGTTGAACACTCCGGCTTTCTTCAGGTGCTGGGAATGTCGAACCGAACCCTTTATTAAAATCACTGGGGTATATCATTCTCATTCTTTGCCTAGAGCCTCTTCTATTAGTCGAGTTATCTCCCTCCAACCCTGTAAGTCACTTGTTCACCACTGCTGTAGCCTGAACTCCCAACAGGAAAAGGTGGATTATCTTAATATATTAATAAATAGTAATTAGTGGGGGATCAGTTTAATACTTCATGACAATAGAAAACAGTTCCTCCACTTTATGCCCAGTAGAAACTGATTATGCTTCCAACTATTATATTCAGTCAGTTAAGTGCCATACGTGATACACGATTTGGGCGATCATGTCTCGAAAGAGACATGACTGACTGGGCAGAAGATTATCCCGCAGTAGGTTGCCATTACTTTCTGCGTTAGACTGGTTGCCAATCAATTCTATAGAGCCTAATCTGTCCTGCTATTCAACCCATAGCTGTAAGAAGAAGAGGTGGATGATATTATTATATTAATAAATAGTAATTAGCGGGGGATCAGTTTAATACTTCATGACAATAGAAAACAGATCCTCCACTTTATGCCCAGTAGAAACTGATTATGCTTCCAACTATTATATTCAGTCAATTAAGTGCCATACGTGATATACGATTTGGGCGATCATGTGTTGAAAGAGACGCGACTGACTGGGCAGAAAATTATCCCGCAGTAGGTTGCCATTGCTTTCTGCGGTAGACTGGTTCTCAGCCAAGGCTATAGAACCCAATTTGTCCTGTTATTTAACCCATAACTGGAGGGAAGAGACAGATTAATACCTTTCCCAAGGGTATTTGTGCGTAAGTGAAAGAAGCGAATTCAACTGGAATTCGAAATCGCTTATATAAAATAATGTAAAAACTAAAAAAGGCTTAGATCGGCGTAAAGTTCATTTCGTTCCTTAAGTTTATTAAGTACAGCTCAAACATGTTGTATATCTTTGCGGGAGGTTATATTGTTGAAGAACATCTTTCGTTCTTTTTCATTATCTTGTAGCTTCTTCCAGGGAACTTCAGAACACTACCCTCCTATTTTTTCTTTTTTTTTTTTTTTTTTCTGGGCTAGCAATTACTCTAGCTACTTTTGTAGTCTTTCGGGGAAACACGAGTTTTGCTCATTAATAGTATTTTGTAAAGATAAATTGTAATATGAATCGGCAATATCTTGGTAAACACGGTTGATGAATGACGTCTTTCCAGACGATCCATAACTTTTTTTTTGTTTGATCACTAAAAAGAAATTTGATCTTATGTGTTCGAGATGCGTTCTTACACGCTGATTTTGTTAACTCATTCCGTTACGTAGTTTCTCGGTTGCTGCTTTTCATGTTGTGGTGCAGTGGAACGAAAAATCCGGGAGCCGAGTTCGAATTCTAGTTGAATTCTGTGCCTTCACTTACGCGCAAATACCCTTGGGAAAGGTATTAATCCGTCTCTTCCCTCCTGTTATGGATTAAATAACAAGACAGATTGGGTTCTATAGCTTTGTTTGGCAACCAGTCTACCGCAGAAAGTAATGGCAACCTACTGCGTGAAAATCTTCTGCCCAATCAGTTTCTTTCGAGACATGATCGCCCAAAGCGTTTATTACATATGGCACTTAACTGACTGAGTAACTTGCAACGAATTCAAATGAAGTTCAAACTGGGAGTGCCGAGATCGAATTCCAGTTGATTTCTTTGCATTCACTTAGGCGCAAATACCTTTGGGGAAAGGTATTAATCCGCTCCTTCTCTTCATTTATGGGTTAAATAGCAGGACAGATTGAGATCTGTAGCCTTGGTTGGCAACTAGTCTACCACACAAAGTAAAGGCAACCTACTGCGGAAAAATCTTCTGCCCAGATATGATTGCCCGATTCTGTATCACGTAAAGCGCTTAAGTGGCTGAGCTCGTTCGAATCAGTCGTTTGGCTCTTGGAAAGGAGCTCATAGTTAATGGGTTGCACCACAAAATGCATAAAAAATGCGACTAAGTCTCAACATATGGATAATTTTAATTAAATTCAGGAATTATTGGGGAATGGTAATCAACTGTCTTTTTTTCTTCAAAACCTGCTCATGTTTAGAAAATCTGCTCTGAATTAGGAAAATAAAAACTGCAATAAAACTATACCATTTTTTTTATTTGGATAAACTTTTAATTGCTTTTCTAAACATAAATTAAAATAATATATTCTGAATAAAACAATTTCCATTAATAATGAATTTTTACAAGAATTTTTTTCATTTTTATTATTCTTTTATTTTTTTATTAAGTAATTTCTAAAAAGTGTCAAATTTTTTTTTAATTTCCTACTCATAGGTCTCTCAGATTTTTTTAAATTAATGTCTGGCGAATATATTTAATCGAAAAATCTAAAAGCTTAGTCTAAATAAGGGTGCTCATTTTTTGTTAAATAATTAAAACATTTTAATTTTCTGCATGTTGATTACCCGTATTTTGTTTGTACGGGTGGCTGTACGCGATCTTTATCATCAAACGGTCACGTGATTCAAGGGTTGTCCTCCCTTACATGAAAAAAAACAAAAATCCGTATATAAACCTTTTTATACCAAATTCGTCTTCTATACTTTTGGCCAGCTACTGTAAATCATCAATAATGCCTTTGATAAGGTGTTGACAGCTGTGATAACAAGACTACCGTAATTGAGAAACTTTCTTTTGAAAAATTTCAGGCAGTAAGCAAGCAATTTTTGTTTCAAGGGAACTTCAGGTTAGTTTAAATTCGGTAATTTGAATAAAATAATGTCTCAGCGAGATGTATTTTATTTTTGCAAAATTTTTTAAAACCAAGAATTGTCTACTGTTTACAATCGATGAAAAATGGCGGAAAGTTTAAAATTAATTTTTTTTTTAACCTAAATTTTTTCATTCCGATCAATATAATTTCGGTTTGAAATGCACCAGGGTATTTTGCTTACTGTAATTAGTAAATTTAATCTCTTGGCTTTCAATTAAAGCTAAAATTATAGCTTCAAGAAAACTTTTTTTATTTTTAAAAAATCAATTTAAATTGAGGTATCGAAAATTTGAGTGGCGGTACCTATTAAAGACATGGATCATTCCAGTCTTCAAAGGATTGTTAACAGTTTATTTGCTTGCTAAAAAAGAATTATACTTATAATTGCATACAGAATATGCTTGGGCTTTAAAATAACTAACCAGGTGTTGATAAACCGGTGGAAAAACACTCTTAGTCTGTGAAAACAATTTGTTATTTTCGTATTAAAAAGATTATGTAATAAATTACTTTTCTCTCTACAATTTTCTCTACGGAGGACTCTCTGTCAAGATTAACTCTCACCAATAACCAAAAAGATAAAATCAAGTTTCCTTTCCCAATGACAATAATAATATCAACATCATTATCATCAACAATAATAATAGTGTTAGCATCATTATCATCAATAATAGTATTAACATCATGATCATCAACAACAACAATATTAATATCATGATCATCATCATCAACAACAATATTATCAATAACAATAATATTATCATCATCAACAATATCACAATCATTAACAACAATATTCTCATCATCAACATCATTATCATCAACAATAATAATAGTGTTAGCATCATTATCATCAATAATAGTATTAACATCATGATCATCAACAACAACAATATTAATATCATGATCATCATCAACAACAATAGTATCAATAACAATAATATTATCATCATCAACAATATCACAATCATTAACAACAATATTCTCATCATCAACAATATCACAATCATCAAAACTATCAACCTCATCATTATCATGAATAACAATAATATTAGCTTCAGCAATAATAATATTAACCACAACAATAATAATATCAACAAGAATAGGAACATTAATATTAACATCGTCAACAATAATAATGATATCAATAACATTTACATCAAAAACAATATCAACAATAACATCGATAATATTAACAATAATATTAATATCAATAAAAATATCAGTAATAACAATATCAACAACAGTAATATTAATAACATCATCAATAATAATATCAACATTAACGTCAACAACATCGACAACAAAATAAAAAAAAAACCGAACATACTCCAGAGTTTATTAATCAGACCCAAATCTTTCACGTGTCTTGCATGAATTAAGATTGACAGCTTAAAAAGATAAGCAAAATATGACAAGCTTTTAGCGAGTGACGTTCCCCACTACGAAAAAAAAATGGCTCTCGTCATTCTAATTTTTGCTTAAATCTATTTAATATTGCAAGTTCGGTTAAAACCGGACAAGATTTCAAGATGGCGTCAGACAGGCGGCAAAATAGCGAGCACAAGAGAAAAATCAGTTTCGAAAAAGCCAACCGACAAGTTACAGACTCCCTGTGTGTAACAAGTTTTTTTTTTTTTTTTGTTTTTTCCCTAAGGCTGGTAAAAATGGATTATCCAAACGTCTAATTGCTTGGTCTCATCACCCCCGGGCTTTCCTAATCTCCTCTTTATAAATGTCGTGATCGACAATGTATGAGTAACTGATATGTATAAACCGCTTAGCTAGAATTCTGTTTCATTAAAGAATAACCTGATGGCATAGACATTATAATTTTCAGAGAAAGAACAATTACAATTAGCCGAAGGAATAATATGATTTGTCTTA
The DNA here is from genome assembly GCA_037127315.1 of Ascarosepion bandense. Lineage (NCBI taxonomy): Eukaryota > Metazoa > Mollusca > Cephalopoda > Sepiida > Sepiidae > Ascarosepion > Ascarosepion bandense. The sequence goes on along the minus strand of JBBBDQ010000166.1, from coordinate 4,259,679 downwards.
GACTTACAATTAAAAGAATTTCATTATACAACACATCGATTTTCGATATTTATCGGGGGTACCTCGACACAGAACCTAGCTAAGAACACTCGAAGATGCTTATAGTACAACTGTGTAAATTTTCAAGAAAATTGGTTCAGCCGTTTCGGAGTCTATAGGTAACGGACACGCACACACAGTGACAGAGTTCCATTTATAAATAAGTTTAGATTTATATATATATATAATTAATTTTTTTTATTTGAAATTCATTTAATTTACGCTACGACATAGAAAATTACATGTTTCGTTATTTTCATCCTCATCATGCCTGATGAGGATGAAAATGACGAAACATATTTTTGACTTACTGTTGTGAAAATTTTATATATATATATATATATATATATATATATATAATAATTAAATTTGTTTTTATTTAAAATTAATATAGTTTACATTGCGACATGGAAATTTATGTTTCAAAAAATCTTGAAACATAGAAATTTCCGTGTCTCAATGTAAGCTATATTAATTTTAAATAAAAGAACCAATCAAATTATTTTATGCTCTACAATATTTGTTGTATTGAGCGCTTTTGTAAAAAAAAAAAAAAAAAAGTAAATGCCGGAGAACTCAGAATTGTAAAACTGCTGTTTCTCTTCACCTGGATATATATATATTTACTTGTAGAAGAGTTTAAATTTTAAAATCATTTGTTTCTGCTGAAAGGTCGAGGCCGGTCTGAAATATCAAATATATATATATATATATATATATATATATATAATAATAATAGAAATAAGTAAATACTGTGAAAAAAAAATACATTTTTAAACTTACAACTTTTTAGTAGTTTTTCCGAATTGGAAATTATTTGTTTGAACATTATTTTTGATCGATACTGTAGGATTCGAACCTGCGATCCCTATCCACATAGAGGAAGCCACCGTGTGATTTGGCAGGTTCGAATCCTCTCGAATGACTCATATTTTCAAAACAAAAATTTATTGTAAATAATCAGGCCGGTAGAAATAAATATAAAATACTCTTTGATTATAAACAGAATTTCTACTTAAATATGAGTATCGATCCAAAATAATATTCGTAATATATATATATATATATATATAATTTTCACAACAATAAATCAGCATTGTCTGACGATGAGGCAAAATTTCGAAACATACAAATTTCAGTTTCACAATGTAAATTTAATTAAAAAAAACAATTTTAATTGCATTCTGCTCTACAATATATGTTGTATTGAACTTTTTTTAATTAAGTAAATGCGAAGAACTATTGGTTCTCTTTACTTGGAGATATATATATATATATAATGTATATATGGTCATCTGTTTCGCTATATCGATACTCATCAGTATCGGTTAGACTCCGATTGCTTTTAACCCAGGATTGAAACCCGACCGAATTGACGTCAGTCGGCGATTCTAACCTCTGGACTATGGGCACTCGGTAGAAGAAGGCAGACTTTTAGCATGTATATTATCATTATACACGCCCGATAATCAGAGTGATTTAATTCATTAGTGAATGAACGATGCATACATGCCAGGGTAGCTAGTGTTTTTCAAAGTCTACCATTTTTCCAGAGTGCTCAATCAGGGTGTGAAAGTGTAAATAGTCATCCGTAGACAGATCTGTTTCGCTGTATCACAATATATATTGATTGTTTAATTACTTAGTTTCTGGTCATAATAACTGCACATTTGTATTAAAAAGTGTTCAATACAATTATATTGTAGAACTTTTGAATATTTTTCATTTGTAAACGAGTTATTACGCGAGCTAGGTTTCTAACATGAGTGGTGTCTTCAGGCGATTTTTAATAATACCGCTCATGGTAGAAACCTAGGTCGCGTAATAACTCGTTTACAAACGGAATATATATATATGAGAAATTGAATATCTGGTAAAGAAGTTTTGTGATTAAGTGTCTGTCTTAATTTGACTGTCTGTCGGCATTTATCTATCTATCGATTTGTCTGTCTGTCTGTCGGCATTTATCTATCTATCGATTTGTCTGTCTGTCTGTCGGCATTTATCTATCTATCGATTTGTCTGTCTGTCTGTCGGCATTTATCTATCTATCGATTTGTCTGTCTGTCTGTCGGCATTTATCTATCTATCGATTTGTCTGTCTGTCTGTCGGCATTTATCTATCTATCGATTTGTCTGTCTGTCTGTCGGCATTTATCTATCTATCGATTTGTCTGTCTGTCTGTCGGCATTTATCTATCTATCGATTTGTCTGTCTGTCTGTCGGCATTTATCTATCTATCGATTTGTCTGTCTGTCTGTCGGCATTTATCTATCTATCGATTTGTCTGTCTGTCTGTCGGCATTTATCTATCTATCGATTTGTCTGTCTGTCGGCATTTATCTATCTATCGATTTGTCTGTCTGTCTGTCGGCATTTATCTATCTATCGATTTGTCTGTCTGTCTGTCGGCATTTATCTATCTATCGATTTGTCTGTCTGTCTGTCGGCATTTATCTATCTATCGATTTGTCTGTCTGTCTGTCGGCATTTATCTATCGATCGATTTGTCTGTCTGTCTGTCGGCATTTATCTATCGATCGATTTGTCTGTCTGTCTGTCGGCATTTATCTATCGATCGCTTTGTCTGTCTGTCTGTCGGCATTTATCTATCGATCGCTTTGTCTGTCTGTCTGTCGGCATTTATCTATCGATCGCTTTGTCTGTCTGTCTGTCGGCATTTATCTATCGATCGATTTGTCTGTCTGTCTGTCTGTCGGCATTTATCTATCTCGCTCTATCGGCATCTGTCGATTTTACCAGTTCAACCCTTCAATTATAGAACTGCGTTGAATCATAATCATATCATGTATATCTAAAGAAAACTTCAACTTTTTTCCAAGAATTGCTATGGTTTGGGACAAACTCTACTGTTATACTACAATTGATGCCTCTAATCCAAGGGTCGATCTTTAACTATCCTCCTTATCATCATACTCTTCCCTCCCTACCATCTCCACTTTCATTCTTATCACACCTTTCATTGAGCAGCTTTAAAGACTTGTATTGGGTGAATTTTAGTATATGCAATATATATATAACAAAATTACAATATTAAGCTCTACTCTGTATCGAGCACTCTTTACAAAAGTAAATGCTTGAACAGTGGGTTTTTAAACGACGTGTTTTTTTCACTTTTTTAATATATATATTGGAGCTCAAATTACATCACCAAGTATCTTGAAACCTATCTTGTCACTGGTATGTCACAATGGCTGACGGGAAAGAGAATGAACGGCGGACCTGAAGCAGACTACCACCACGTTTCATTTCGTTGTTTTTCATTCTTCTGTTTTTTTTTAACTTTTTTCAGCGCAGTCCTATCGTTTACCCACTTAGCTTTAATATTGACAAAAAAAATCTTGAAAAATTTCAATATTTAAACATTTGCTGACGGCGATCATTTTCTCATACAACGTTATATTGAATCGTGCCTCCATTTTAAAACCAGTCGCCGGTACGACATTACCGCCTCCTGTAAATTTGTTCATTATCAATTTTTTGGACTTTTTCCAGTGCAATATTATCTTTTACACCTTAAACTTTACGAATGACAAAAAATTTGCAAAAATTTCAATATTTAAACAATTTTAGGGCCGGGGGCAGTTTCTCATACAACCTTATAGTGGATTGAAAATGGAGGATCGATTTAATTTAATGTTGTATGAGAAACTGACCCCACCGCAAATTTGTTTTAATATTGTAATTTTAAAAAAAAATTTTGATAATCGGAAAGTTTAAGTAACAATCGATAGAACTGCGCTGAAAAAAGTAAAAAAAAAAAAAATTAACATAAAAAGCGACCCCAACGCGAGTGGATTGAAAATAGAGAATCGATATACTTTAACGTTGTATGAGAAACTGACCCTCTCACCACCAACAAAATTTGTTTAAATATTGTAATTTTTCAAATTTATTTATTTATTTTTATTTTATTTTATTTTTTTTGATAACCGGAAAATTTAAGTGACAATCGATAGGACTGGGCCAAAAAAAGCAGAAAAAAAAATTAAAAACAACGAAATTAAACGTGGTGGTAGTTTGCTTCAGGTCCGTCTAATGAACGTTTGAACACTTGGCCTAAATTTTATTCAAATAACGCACCTCAGCTACTCAGAGTTTCAGAGCCAAATGCTGTTACACTCTCTAAGTCATCTTTAAGAGGCGCCAACTAGCATGACCTGAATAATGTCGGTTAGTGGGAAGAAGGCGGAGAAGGGGAGTAAAACGACAAGACCCTTAAGGGACAGACGATGTGACGTCACATCTCAAGATATGAAAAGGAACGATTTGATTAGATTTGGCGTCAGAAAAATAAAAATTTAAAAAAAAAATGAAATTGTCGATCAATGGATGTCCCGCCAGACACAATCCGCCATTGGCGAGAAAGAAATGCCCAGATGCCGATGGCAGACGACAACTTGCTCCGGTGTCGTTTTTGAATTAGTGGAAGAATTAAATATTGGATGAATTTTATTTCCCTTCTGTGTGCCTGGTCCCTTCAGGACGTAAGTTTTCATGGCTCTCTGCAATTTCCTGTCAGTTATAAGGAGAGACAGGAAAAAAAACGGTACATATTGAAGGCATGCAAGACAAAAGAAAACTATGCGTAACCTGCCTCAAGAGCTTATTTAAATATGCTGGCATACAAGGCGACTATGGGCGCGTGGCTTAGTGGTTAGAACGTTTACTTTCTGACCCGGGTTCGAACCTCACCATGGTCGATTTGTCAGGATGGTGACATTGCTGTTATCGGTTTGGAAAAGGGGATCTCAAGATTTTATATCTTTGGAAAGTGCCTGAAAACCATACTATGGGTTGACCCAAGCCCTGTAAGGGAGATTGGGTAGACGGAATTACTTGAAAGCTACCATGAAGTCGCAAGCCATCGTGACCAAGAGTTTGAGCGGACTGGCTTTGTTCAGATTGTTGATCACGCCAGATAATGCGCTCTCTCCCAGAAACTGTAACTCAGGTTTAGAATTAGCTGCATTATAAACCACAGCTTCGCTCCGCAGATGTCGAACAAACACAAATGTGCCTGAACAGCGGTCTGCAACAGGGACTAGCCAGCCGCCTCGGTAGATGGGCATCCTCGGATAAGAGTGGGCACACAAGACGAATGTGTGTATATAAAACACCCTCCAAATTTTGAAATTAAAACGTAGGTTTCAGGCAATATTCGCCGTACAAGACGACTCTCCCACTGTTGGATATTGGTTAATAGCGAGTGATTTGGCACTTTCAAGTAGATTGGTGTAGTCAGTCCTAATGAAAGACCAAGCTCTTGAGTGAGCTAATGGAGAGAGAGATATATATGAGTGAATAGAATCCACTCATGCAAATGTGTTGGGCAGGCCCAACAAAGTGGACTAGCATTAGATACTGTTGCATTAGATACTCTTCTATAAATGAGGTAGACAAAAAGGGGACAAAAAGAAGGCAGCCATGTTAGAAGGTAACTTATTTGATTTTTACACTCACAAAAAAAATCGTAGTTTAAAATGTATTGAATTTATTAAGCAAATTAAATAAGAATATAATTTATTTTCATTCAAAGAGTTTGAGTGTATTCGCCTTGTCCAAAAATCCACCGAGGGGTCCTTGACAAAATTCAACGGAGAACTTGCAATGTGATCGATCCCGATTTGGCAGCTCGGATACACTCACTTTCTCACCAGCGCAGTGTGGCTTCCCTGTGTCTCTTCTACAAGTACTTTCATGACTTCTGCTTCGATGAACTTAGCTCACTGGTGCCCCCTATATACGAATTTATTCCAGCCACAAGATTAGCAACTAGGTCCCACCCTTTTACTGTGATACCAATAAGATGTAAATGCAAATTCTACTGCAGTAGCTTCTTTTCTCGCATTTCCCGCCTGTGGAATTCCCTTCCATTTACTTGCTTCCCTGACAGCTACGATCTCCAATAATTTAAATGTAAAGTCAATAGTCATCTCCTATCTCACTTACTTGCATCCTCTCTCTCATGCTCTCATCTCATTTCTGCAGAATTCTCATGCCTCTCCTACTCGCTTCCTGACACCCCCTTTATTCTGTCACTTTTTCTCATAACCTTCCTCATATGTAACCCCATGCACAACAGTGGCAGTATAATGCCTTGCTTAGTGCGATACGGTTAAAAAAAATACCAGATGATGCGTTCACTCCCAGAAACTGTAACGAAGATAAAATGTTTCTAGTTCTCTCGACTAAGGCTACAATACTGGCTCTTATCCTCTTAAAACACTGTGTAGGTGCTTCCTGAAGGAGCGAGAGCCACTCGTGTTAGTAGTATCGAAAACTATTAGGGTCGTAGGGTCACAACGCATGTATTGCGCCAAGAACAACATTAGTACATCTAGAGCTAGATAGACAGACATAACAATTCCCTCATCAGGACGAGTTTGACTATAGAATTTCCTTCTCCATGGTTGGCTGCCATCTCAAGTCTACCTTACTATAGACCATATATGCTGGCGTACAAAGCAACAGGTCGTATAAGACAACCTGCAAATTTTCATGTTAATTTGTCGTACAAGACGACTCCCCCTCCAAAAAAATCGTAGTTGAGTATTAAATTTATTAAATAAATTCAGTAAATATATACAATTTTGTTTTCACTCAAATTCTAATGAAAAAAAAACAGTGGGGTGATATTGTCAGTTAACTACCACAAACTACTATGCCTCATGAATGGGTGGTGTGTTTTCGGTAGGCTATTACGATAGCCTGAATGACTTTTTCCCACTAACCATCCACTCGTCCCCCTGTTCCCAAATGCGATCTTTAAACGGATCGTTGTGACACACATTTAGTTTGTTTTGTTCAGCATCATCAAAACAAAGCAAGTGAGGCAGGGATTGGCCCACCGTCAAAAATCTCTCACGCTGTTAATTTACCATAAACCACAGCATTAATAATTCACATTTTATATCTGGAGTAAATAGACGGTCCACTGTTTGGCGGGAGATTTTTGACTAAGGTTAAAAAGTTGTGCGCCAACATATACGAAAACAGCTACAAAAGACGAGAAATTTTGGGGAGTCATGATCGCCCACGACCTGAAGAAACATAGCACATAGAAAAAGGAAATTATTGGAAGTTTATTATTGTGACTTGCAAAGATGCCACACTTGAAAGGCGTCGTCTATCCTTATATTTTTTGTGGGGCACCCGATTTTGATCTTTTGTCTCGGTATCGATATTTACTCCTCACAAAGGCAGAATATGGTACAAGGCCAATTTTACCGTGGGGGTTTCCGAGCGCGTAAGCTCACGTAAAAATCTCCCAGAGACCCAGCATATCCGAAATCAGGGTCTCGTTTCTAATTACACCAGACGAGACTGCTCTTCGGTATCACTTCTTTTGGGTTCCTTTCCGGCAGAGATTTCGTCAAAAGGGTGGGGACCAAGATGCCAATTTCGCAGAGGAACCAGAGGGAAAAAAGCTCGTCAGAGCAGTTACCAAAAAAATACTTGTAGAAAAGGCTGAGAGGAGCCATATCACGTCAGTGAGGAATTGACTGAAGGTAAGCTGATAAGTTGTTGTTTTTTTATAATCGTATCGCCCCAAGCAAGGTAGTTTACTACCACTGGTGCGCTGGGGGTTACATAGAAAGAAACTTATGAGAAAGTATGACAGGTTATAGAAGGTGTCAGGAAGTGGGTAAGAGAAGGATGAGAATACTGATGAGAGTGAAGTGGACGAAGAAAGAAGCATGAGAAAGAGGATGCAAATTAGTGAGATAGATGACTATTGACTTTACATTTAAATTCTTGGAGATTGTAGCTGTTGGGGAAGCAAGTAAACTAAAGGTAATTCCTCCGGCAGGAAGTGCGAGAAAAGAAACTGATGCAGTAGAATTTGCGTTTACACGTTATTGGCTTCACAGTAAAAGTGTGGGACCTAGTTGCTAATCTTGTGGCTCGAGTAAATTCATATATAGGGGGCACCAGTGAGCTAAGTTCATCGAAACAGAAGCCGTGAAAGTATTTGTAGAAGAGACACAGGGAAGCCACATTGCGCCGGTGAGAAAGTGAGTGTATCCGAGCTGCCAAGTCGGGATCGATCACATTACAGATTCTCCGGTAGATTTTATCAATGATCCCTAGGTGGATAGCAGGAGCACCCGACCATACATTGCAACAGTATTCAATTCATGGATGAATGATAGATTTATAAATGTGCAAAATAGATTCTGATAGATATCTATATATGTATGTATATTTCTAAATCGTTTACGTTTTGTAGCAATGTTACAATGTTGTTTGCAACTCTTTCAACGCGACAAAAATGAGGTTTTGGGTAATTATGTGACAATGGATGATGAGGATTGGTGATGTGTTACTGTTCTCCTGGTTACTCTTTTCCCTTTCTACTCATTATTAATGTTCCCGTTCTCCCACATCCTGTAACTTCACTCCGGAGTCAAATCGGCAGTCAGCTGAGTAGACAGCGGCAGGTGAAAGCTGTCCAAAGACGCAAATATCAGCAGGCAATATTTTGGTTTCAGTATTTTGGGATGCGCAAGGTATTTTGTTTATCGATTACCATGAAGAATAAAGAATCATCAATAGTAAATATTATATGGCATTATTGATGCGTTTGAAGGAAGAAATCGCTAAAAACGACCACAAATAAAGAAGGAAAAATTATCTTTCAACAAGACAACCGTGTCACAAGTTGATTGCAACGACGGCAAAACTGCATGAATTACTTCCGCATCCACCCTATTCTCCAGATCTGCCCCACCAGCGACTACTGGCTGTTTGCAGACCTTTTCCAGGGGAAAGAGATTCGGCTCTAATGAAGAAGTGATATCGGAAACGTGATATCTGAGGCGTATTTTGAAGTCAAAGACAAATTGTTTTACAAAAAAAAGCATCGAATTGTTAGAAAAGCGATGAAATCAGTCTCCTTCTAGGGTGATACACTATTTTGATGAATAAAGTCGAATTTTGCCGAAAAGTTGTTAGGCCCAGCATTGGTGATGTGTTACTCTTTTCCCTTTCTACTTATTATTAATGTTCCCGTTTCTAATTCCCACACACCCTGTAACTCCTTGCGTCTTAGAAGTCTGGGGTAATAAGGATTTTTTTTTAAATCTTCACTTTCTGTCATCATTTCTTTCCTTCGTACAATACAGTCAGTCAGTTTAGGTGCCATACGTGATACACGCTTGGGCGATCATGTCTCGACAGAGACATGACTGACTGGGCAGAAGATTATCCCGCAGTAGGTTGCCATTGCTTTCTGCGGTAGACTGGTTGCCGACCAAGGCTAGAGAACCCAATCTGTCCTGCTATTTAACCCATAACTGGAAGGAATAGACGGATTAATACTTTTCCCAAGGGTATTTGCGCGTAAGTGAATACAATGGATTCAACTGGAATTCGAACTCGGCTCCCCGGTTTCTCATTCCGAGCCGATATCCACTGTACCACAACGCGTTGTGCATTATCGTTTAAAAAGTTAATCTAAATTCTCTCAAGGTTTGTAGTGGGTGAATTTTAATAAAACAAATATATAGTAAAGTCCACGTCAATTTCCTCTTTAGAGTAAAAATGGCGCTATAAATCTTAGAATTCTAACAAGGATGGATTGAATTTCCAGTATCCATCCCGTCGAGATTTAGCCTCATCTAAATTTATTCAAACCCGGACGTGACTACAATCTAAATAAACTTCAAGTTGGGCATCGGGCAGGCAAGTTCTGTGGCCAAGGTATGCGAGATGGATTCTGTAAGAGGAGAATTGATGCGTCGATGGTAGTGAGATGATGGTTTGGGTGGCCGACGTAAGACATTGCTACAGACAATTTCAACATTTGCAAATAGTTTTCTCCCGGTTACCTTGCAATTTTTGTGTCTTACGGGGGCCTCATTTGGTCTTACCCTTCTGCAGAGGCACAGTCAACGTATTCTGCTCCTCTAACCGACAGGGCCTATTAAGTAAACTTGTCATAAAGCCAAGCTGTTGCACCTATAACACAATATTATACCCGAAACCACTCTATTTGTCCGGATATTCTACCAGTTTTGAACGCTCATTTTAGAATTTATCGATCAAATCAAATGTGTCAGTTTATCTAAATCTAAACTTATTTATAAATGGAACTTTGTCTGTCTGTCTGTCTCTCTCTCTCTGTGTGTGTGTGTGTGTGTGTGTGTGTGTGTGTGTGTGTGTGTGTGTGTGTCTGTTACCTATAGACTCTGAAACAGCTTAACCGATTTTCTTGAAAATTTACACAGTTGTACTATAAGCATTTGCGAGTGTTTTTAGCTAGGTTTTGTGTCGAGGTACCCCCGATAAATATCGAAAATCGATAATCGAAAAAATCGGGTTATAGAAGGAGTGGTCCGATTTTAATCAAATTTGATACACTCATAGACAAAGACATAAGAAACGATATTCAGAAGTTTCAAGGTGCAGTTCTTACAATAGTGCAGAAAATCGATAATATATATATATATATATAAAACGCAAAATGTTTGTATGTGTGTGTTTTTTTCAGCCCTTTCATTTTAGTTTTTGCATCGGGTTTGGCTCTAAATAGGTATAATTGTAGTTCTTAGTCTCAGCCATGATACCATTTACTCAGATGACTTATTTAGCCTTCAAAATTCAGTTTACGATGAAAAAAAAACTTATTTGATATCGATAACAGGAAATGAAAATTTGACTTAGATCCATTCATTTTTCTTTCAGTCTACGGTTTCACCTTAACTGGAAACAACTATTGCTTTTTAGACTTTCGTGCCAACGTCCAAAGAGTCTGAGCTCCAGGACCACGGATTAGTTTTAAAGCTTTCATCACACCCGAGCAACGCCGGGCTATACTGCTAGTTAGTACCTAAGTGAATGTGATGAACTCGACTGGAATTCCAACTAGGCTCTCCGATTCCTCAATCTGAGTTGCTAGCCTCCCTCCATCGTTCCCCCCAAATGATACATTTTAGACCCTACATCTGAAACGATATTCAGAAGTTTCAAGGTTGCACTTCTTACAATAGTGCAGAAAATCGATAATATATATATATAAAAGCTTTCATTACACCCGAGCACCGCCGGGCTATACTGCTAGTTCTATATAAGTGTTTATACTCCGAAGTAATGCCAATACACTACCTATCGCCCACCCAGTCTAAATCGATCTATAAACGACATTCTTATAATGTGCTATTTCTACTCGCCTCGATTATATGATAAAAAAAAAGATCATTCCCCATCACAAAAACAAAATAATGGGAGGGGACATCCTGCTGTCTACCTTTTTCAGTAGGCACATAAATCCCAGTAAAACTAGAAGACATTTTGCCCATTATAATGACCCGCAGAACACACCATTCCTGAGTCTCCCGACGAATCCGCGAAAATAAGCGAACAGTTTTGCACCAAAGATTTTGTTTTTGTTTTGTGGCATATCAACCTCGGCGGGTCATTTACTGCCAACTAAATTAGAGTAGATAGACTAAACTATCGCCCGGTTCACACTCCACCCTCGTCTATTGAACAGGTGTAGAGGCTTATCCCTTGTTCCCTGTTTAGGATGTGGTTTCCGTCTTTCTCTTTTCTAATCTTTTCACTCTTACATAGCCCCCTGCACATCAGTGGCATTACCGTATTGCTCGAGGGTGACATGATTAAAAAAAAAAAATTATTTATTGCTGGTAATTATTGTTGTTTTTATATAAGTTTCGTGTCTAGTAATTTCTTTCCCAAGGGTACCAGTGCTTAAGTGAATGCATGGTATTCAACTGGAATTCGAACTCGGCTCACCGATTTCTCTTTCCGAGCCGATATCCACTGCACCACAATGCACATCCGTCACTAAACGCTTACAGCACCTGGTATTCCCAAGCGGTCACCCATCTAAGTACTAACCAGGGTCAATGTTGCTTAACTTCGGTGATCGAGTGAGAACCGGTGTATTCAACGTGATAGGCCGTAATCCTGCACCGAAGAGCGGACGACGAAACATAAAACTCCACTCGATTGGCTATCAAAATTTTGTACGAAAAGATGAAACTCTCCTGCCAAATATTCTCATCGTCATTTGCCAAAAGATGGGTGTCTTTCATGCAACACGAGTATATATCAACACCAGGGCGATGAGGGTAAAAAATAAACCAATTCCGATTGGAAAAATATACTTCACGGTTGAAACCTGAATAGCTTGGTGTGACAGCTTATTTGCTAAGTATATTTTGCTCGACCCTCTACTTGCTGAATTTTGTATCGAACACTTTTTATTGTATCATACCTTAGGAGCGGTTGTTTTCTGCTTTCCTCTGTAGTGTTATATATATATATATATATATATATATATATATATATATATATATAAAAGGTAAGATGTTTGTATGTGTGTGTGTCTGTCTATATGTTCTTTATACAAATCCACAATTTTTGTCCAATTCTCACCAATCTTCACACAAATATTCTTTAGGCTTCCAGTTAGGTCAAGGGCTACTTATTTTTTCCAGTTTTTCCCCGATATCGGAAATCGATACCACGATATCCGATTAGGTCTGATCAAGATCAGGATTTCAGCCCTTTTTATTTTGGTTTTTGCTTCGGGTTTTGCTCTAAGTAGGTATAATTGTAGTTCTTAGTCTTAACAACCTACGTTTTTCCTGCCAACGTCTAAAGGGTCTGAGCTCCAGGACCATGGATTGCACCCGCGCAACGCCGGGCTATACTGCTAGTATATATATATATATATATATATATATATATATATATATATATACAAAAGGCAAATATGACCCACCTTGCTACCCGGGTTTCAGCTGCGCAGTTTTTTTCAGGCAAACGATTTGCCTGACGAAACTTCGAGGTTGAAACCCGGGTAGTAAGGTGAGTCAGCATTTTTGTCCTTTGTTAAATATTTGTTGCTGTACATTTTCATTGTTGAAAGTTGTATTGAGCACTTTTTTATTGTTCATTCCTTAAGATTGACATTTTTTGCCTTCCTTTTGTACTGCGATCTGTGTATATGTATATATACATATATATATATATATAGAGAGAGAGAGAGAGAGTCAGGGTAGAAATCTAGGTCACGTAATAACTTGTTTAAAAATGGGGAAAAAATGAAAATATATATATATATATAAAGCAGTCTTTATTATAGTAGAGTGAATATACATACATAACGGTTCTCATTATATCAGAGAGGATACATATGTTCTTCACTAATTGACAGCATAATTATTGGAAAAATTAAAGCACTGATAAAGAGCAAACACATCGTAACAGCTTTCAAATTGGTAGTAAAGTTTAATAACTAGCAGTAATGAGAATGAACTGAGCTGACGCTACCTGACTATTGTTTCTCTCTCCAGACAGAGTAAAATATAAAATATTTTACCGTCATTTTCATGGCACGGGCCCACTTGTCTGATTATATAGTCTCAGTGGCTATGCTGATGGTGCGAACCTGATTTTTATCTCTGTGCCACGTGACATGCTTAGTTTGAAATGTTCTTCGTAGCAGAATTATGCCAAGAAATCAAATCAGTTGTCTACTGGGATGGAATCAGCTTTGTACTTCAATGAACGAAAAGATTCACTAATTGCTCCTAATTAAATGCAGTGTTGTCTTCTTTAATTGCATAGAAAATAATTTCATCATATGTAAATTAATCGCAAACTTACGCATATACATATATATAGCCACGATACAATAGCCGACAAGGTTAAACCGTTTGTTCACGAGTTTCATTCAGTCAGTTAAGTGCCACATGTGAAAAACACTTGGGCGATCATGTCTCGAAAGAGACATGACTGACTGGGCAGAAGATTATCCCGCAGTAGGTTGCCATTACTTTCTGCGGTAGACTGGTTGCCAGCCAAGGCTATAGAAAATAATATGTCCTTTTATTTAACCCATAACTGGAAGGAAGAAACGGATTAATATCTTTCCTAATGGTACTTGCGCGTAAGTGAATGCAGTGAATTGAATTCTGAGTTCAGTCCCCGGGCCGAGTAGTTCATGCTTGGTAGAAACAGGACTGAAAGAGCCTTACGAAAAGAAATGTTAAGGCAGTGGTTCCCAGCCATTTCCTTGGACATATATCTCTAAAATTCTGATGTCCCCTCTCCGCCAACTATAGCAGATAATTCTTATTATTAAAAAACATAAGCTCTTATTCACGTAGAAGAACGAGAAAAGACAAGATTCCAAAGGACACAAAGACTGCATATATGCAGTAGTATTATCATTTAAGTTTATGATTTTACTCCCTCTCTGTATATATATATATTCAGAAATTATAACATGGATATGTTATAATATCACGACAAAAGTAGCTATTTTGTTTCGACATTTCTTGTGTCTTGTCAAGTGATGTGTTAGATTTCAAATTGAAGGGTTTTAAAAGGTTAAAAACAAGCAAAACCCCTTTAATCAGGAAGGCATTGTTGTATATACAATGTGGACCAATCAGAGTAAAGCAAGCTCTAATTTGGAGAATATGTGAGCAGACTTAAAAATAATTTTGGGAGGCATTAGTATTAATATTTGATTAAATTTAGATCAGCATCATTAATTAATTATCAGATCTACTTTATTATTGTTGCGAAATTTTAAAAATAAATTTTGTAAGTTTAACAATTTATTAGATTTAGAAAGTTATTCATATATTAAACGAGGAAGAGAATGAACGCACACATCAATAAACCTACAAACATCCACACATGGAAAAATAGACGAATATATTCACATACACTGGCAAAAAAACACATATACAAATTAATATACCCACGCATATATACATGCACAAATTACAAAATTTTGTTTTTATCGACTTGTCAATCTGTCTGTTAAATTTTAAAGCTCTATTTGGAGACAAACTGAATTGCCACATATTGAATACAGTCAGGGCGAATTCGTAACGTGACCAGCCTTAAATGAATGAGGTCAGGGCAGACACAATCATATTTCAATGCATGAACATAAAAACATAATTAGATATATACTTACGCAAATACTCAAGCTAAAAACAAAAATGTACACGACTAAATACTCCATAGATCGTAAAAAATATATAACCACATAGATGGAAATATACGAAACCTCTGGCATCAAATTGGTAGACACACTATATACAAATTAAATGCGTATGCATGTACAAAATGTCACACATATACATATATATGCTAAGCCCCATATCTTTCACATGAAGATATGCCAGTGTGAGCCCCAGTTGTCGAACTCGTTCTCGCGTGTGCGTGTGTGTCAGCGCCCGTCAATGGGTGTACAAGTGTTAATCTATGATTGCGTTTGTATAAAAGGCGTCACGACGACAAATATTCCTCCCAATTTTCATCACACTTCCACAAATATTCAATATATATATATATAGTGGAACCTGTCATATGCGACAACCCCTACTGATATCAAAAACTGGTCGTTCACTAAAGGCTCATCGTCATGAACTATTTACGCCAGGAACGTATATTCCACTCATCAGAATGTACATATTAGAATTTTACCATGTAATCTGGTAATAAATAAATGAGAACATGAGAAAATTTCCTAATTTTAAAGGAATTTATTCAGCATAATTCATTTTAATTTTTTTAAAAACGTTTTTACAACGGTCCACAAGGGACCAAAATATTTATTCACAAAAAATATTTATTAAGTGGACTTTAAAAAAAGTATACGGTTTCAGTTTTTTTTTTTTCTAGGAAGTGAGTGATAGCAAAAGAGAATCTGAGATAATACATTAAAAAAGAAAATATACAAAAAACTGACAGCTATTGTGGGTGGGGATAGAGAAACAGAGAGCTAGAGATAGATATACCCAGATAGAAATAGAGTAGATAGATACACAAAAAATAAAGGAACAAAAGAGATTGACATTTGAGAAAGGGACATAATTGTAATTTTTCCCAATCCCCGAATTTATTCAAGTCAGTACAGAGACTGCGATAAATCCCTTGAACATGTTAAATGCAATAAATGTTGTATAAAACAGCTGATGTTTGACCGTGAGGTGAACTCAGGCCATTTACATTTCAACAAGAAATAACAATTTGATACAACACTACAAGAACAAAACAATGAGGAAGTGTTCCTGGCTTTGATCAAATCAAAATGAAATAGATTACTAATTTAGTTTTTCCTAATTTAGAAGTTCGCAGTGTACGACCAAAATGTATTTGTTTTTAAAACGGTCGCTTGATCAGTGATTTTCACTCGTTGATGTTAGTCGCTGGTCGCGTTCTGGAGGTGGTCGCTCACTAAGGGTTATTTAGTATTAGCAAATCGTCCGTGCATAGAAAACCGGTCGTTAACAACAGGTAGTCGCATACGGCAGGTTCCACTATATATATATATATATATATGTGATTACAATAAAAATATTTTTCATCGATACACAAAAGCTTTTAAGTTTCAATTCTATGAATTGTACTTCGTCAGACAATGATTGGTCACTAGCGATAAAAAATATGGATATTTAAAAACAAATCGTTACCTTTTTCCAACATGAGGTCAGAATTAAAAATATACTTGTGGGTATATCATGATTAACTAATTAAAAGTCAGATCTACGCTAAATGGGGAAAATAACGTTAGAGGGTGGGGGTGGCGAGTTATTTTAAAAAACGTTTATGATACAAACACTGGATTTTTACTACTTTCCTACTTATATATATATATATATATAGAATGAAACAAAATTTCGATATTTAAATCCGTTGAATAGCCATTTCTACGAGGAAATCCTCGCTTCTTTAGCAACGGCGGAACGAAAATTTTATTTGTTCAAATTCAGATGTGTTAAAAGATTTTATACCGGAAGAAGTCCAAAACAAATCATCCATACACAGGAAAATAAAATGAAGTCGGATTAACAATTTTTGAATTTAAGGAAGTAAAAAGGGGAAAACAGAAAGATACCTATGTCTCTTATTAGAAGACATAACCCTCACCCATACAAGAGTCAAGAGTTGAAAAGTTAAAATTTAGCCATGTCAGAGGGATAGAAGTGGTAGGGGGAATGAAAGGAAAAAAGGAGGAAGGGGTGGTTGATTGGGAAGTAAGTTATGAATTTTTTTTTTTTTTTTCGCATAGAAACAAAAAAAAAACTGCTACCATCAATATTGAAAAACACTGAAAAATTTACCAAAGAGATTTTAGTTTAAATAAATAATGACTGGGACAAATGTTATCGAAAAATTTGGACATACAGATTTAAATATAAATCAAATTTAAAATTTAAAATTAAAAATATAAATTTCAAAGGTAGATCTCAAAAGAATCCATTACTACAAGTACACACACACACACACACACACACACATTCCCGAGCATAATTTACTTAAATATTTAAAGGATATTCGCAATTCACGAGTTAAATTTAATTTTCATTATTTTTTAAATTTAAAAAACTCAATTTAAGGCGGCTTATTACGAAAGGAACCGAATTATTATCAATAGAATATAACATTTGCATCCGAGTCCTCCACCTTGATCAATTTTAATATTAATTTCATTAATATTAATTAGGTAAATCCCAAAAACCCGATCCTATCTGATCATACTTTTGGATTTAAAATATATATATATATATATATATATATATTTTTTTTTTTTTTTTTTCTCATCCTTCTCTTATCTTGGTGTACCTTTAGTAGTTTTTTAACTACAAGTTCCTCTCATATATATATATATATATATATATAGGAGAGGAACTTGTAGTTAAAAAACTACTAAAAGTACACCAAGATACAAAATACTCAATACCACACAATGTGGTAAAAGCTCAGTATTAATATAATTACAACTTAGTCGTTCCTAAAAACCAGTTAAGGCGATAGAACCCAATATGTTCTGTTATTTAACCCATAGCTGATGGGAAAGACGACAGATTAATACCTTTCCCGAGTGTATTTTTACTGACATTGTTTTGCAGGTGGTTACACAGGAGGAAAGTTATGAGAAAGAGTGACAGGTTATAGGGGTGTCAGGAAGTGGGTAAGAGAAGGATGAGAATACTGATGAGTGGAGTGGACGGAGAAAGGAGCATGAGAGAGGATGCAGTGAGATAGGAGATGCCTATTGACTTTACATTTAAATTATTGGAGATTGTAGCTGTCGGGGAAGCAAGTAAACGGAAGGGAATTCCACAGGCGGGAAGTGCGAGAAAAGAAGTTAATGGAGTAGAATTTATTGGTTTCAGAGTATAATGATGGGACCTAGTTGCTAATCTTGTGGCTCGAGGAAATTCGTATATAGCGGGTACCAGTGAGTTAAGTTCATCAGAACAGAAGTCGTGAAAGTATTTGTAGAAGAGACACAGGGAAGCCACATTGCGCCGGTGCGAAAGTGACTGTATCTGAGCTGCCAAGTCCGGATCGATCACATTACAGATTCTCCGTTGGATTTTATCAATTACACCTCGGTGGATAGCAGGAGCACCCGACCAGATATAGCAGCAGTATGCAATGCCCGGGTGGATGTTAGATTTATATATTTGCAGGATTGTTTCAGGCGGAGAAAACTTCCTGGCCCTACAAAATTTATTTTATTTCCCTTGATCGAAGTCTGATGAGAGAGAAACGAGAATCAGTCAGCTTTTTCTTATTGTTTCTCCCTTTCTTAATATATTTTCTTTTCCAAATGGCCATTTTTGTTGTTTGTACAAGGATGTGCGTTGTGGTACAGTGGATATCGACTTGGAACGAGAAATCGGGGACCCGAGTTCGAATTCCAGTTGAATTCATTGCATTCACTTACGCGCAAATACCCTTGGGAAAGGTATTAATCCATATTTTCATTCCAGTTATGGGTTAAATAAGAGAACAGATTGAGTTCTATAACCTTGGCTGGCTACCAGTCTACCGCAGAAAGCAATAACAACCTCCTGCGGGATAATCTTCTGCCCAGTCAGTCATATCACTTTCGAGACAGGATCACCGAAAGCGTGTATCATGTATGACACTTAATTTACTCATTGAATGTAATAGAAGCGAAATTAAAGCTTACAATTGCTATAAAGTGGGGGGTCGGTTTTCAGTTGTTATGAAATAAAAAAACTAATCTCCTACTTATTACTACTTATGTATATAATACATCTATTCTCTCTCCAGCAGTGGATTAAATAGCAGTACAGATTATGTTCTATAGCCTTGTCTAGCAACCAGTCTACCACAGAAAGCAATGGCAACCTACTGCGGGATAATCTTCTACCTAGTCAGTCATGTATCTCTCGAGACATGATCGCCCAAGCGTGTTTCACATATGGCACTAAACTGACTGACTGACAAGGTGTCTGAAAACTTACCAAGAGTCAGAAAGTTTGATCATTTATTTTATTCTTCATCTTTATTTAACTTTTATTAATATAATATGATCCACCTCTTCTTCTTACAGCTATGGGTTGAATAGCAAGACAGATTAGGTTCTATAGAATTGATTGGCAACCAGTCTACCACAGAAAGTAATGGCAACCTACTGCGGGATAATCTTCTGCCCAGTCAGTCATGTCTCTTTTGAGATATGATCGCCCAAAGCGTGTATCACGTATGGCACATAACTGACTGATATTTATGGAAGTGCGTTGAAGTGCAATGAATATCGGCTCCGAATGAGAAGAATCAAGTTAGAATTTCAGTTGAATTCGTTGTCATCACTTACGCTGAAATATCCTTGGAAAGTAGAAAGAAACTCATGGAGAGCGTGGCAGCAGAGAGTCCTCAGAAGAGAAGCCCCCGTCAATCAAGTGTTTCGGCCCTTATCTCCTGACACTCTAGGGGGGTTGGGCCACACCCGGTTCATGACTCCGGATGTCCCTCTGCTGCCTTTTTTTTTTTTTTTTTTTTTTTTTTGGACGAGCCACGGATGGAATCCGTGACCTTCTGGATATGCTCATTTTCACTCAAAGACTCCCACACTAACCACTTAGCCAAAGGTACACCTGATATTTGTAGGAAAGTTAAGCCTTATGGAGTTCACTTTTATTCCTCCTTGACCAGATCCAGCTTGAACATCTCTCTGCTGCTTCTGCCATTGCTTTCAGAGCTCTGGTTTTTTCCCTTCCTGCAACTGAGAGCTGTTTCATGAGGCTGTATGCAGACGCTCCTACAAACCCCCTAGCTCCAATTTCTGCAGAAAACTTATTAATACAACTCTTTTGCCTCCAGGTATGGGTTGAATTGCAGGGGAGATTTGGTTCTATAGCCTTGGATGGCAACCAATCTAGTGCAGAAAGAAATGACAACATACTGGTGGGAAAATCCTTTGTTTTGTCAGTCATGGATCGAAAGGGACATGATCATCTAAACGTGTATGACTGTAATATAATAATCTGGCCCCACCCGAGGAAGGGATGCAAGCGGGGGTGTTTTCCGGTCGTTGAAAGGAACGGATGTTTGTTTGACCTTATTTCCGGCAGTAGCGGAAATGGCTACAAGAGGCAAACAGAACAGGTGTCTCTGAGAATTACGTGGGCGTGCGTGGGCGAGGCAAAGCCGGAAGTCCCGGTTTGGAGATTATAAAAAGACCTCGGCGCACGGATTTCACGAGACAGAGAGACAGTCCGGACAGACAGACCAGAGTAGCAGGAGAGAGAGAGAGACCCAACAGATAGACGACACTCCCGTCAACCCCATTAGAAGCGCGCTCTCAATTCTCTGTCCCTCTGCCACACGGTCATTAATAAAAATATAACTTATATTTTTATATATATGCGCGTTTGTTGTCTGTCAATATATAACATGACGTATGGCACTTAAGTCACTGGTATTTATTACAAGCTCTCTTTTTGTTTACCTAATCGGTTGTCATTGTGATTAGCTTAAGTCCGACTAGTCTCTGTAAACTAAAGCTAATTAACACAACGTGTTACATTTTCCTTCATATAATGTGTGTCGTTCGGTTTTTATTTTTATTTTTTATTTTTTATATTTTTAATTGCTTTTTTATTGCCATTTTATTTATTTTTTATTTCTATTTTTTCCATTTTATTTATTTTTTATTTTTTATTTCTATTTTATTTTTATTTATTTTTTGTTTCTATTTTTATTTATTTTCTATTTCTGTTTTTATTTATTTTATTTTTACTTCCATTTTTATTTATTTTTTATTTCCATTTTTAATAATTTTATTTATTTTTTATTTCCAGTTTTAATAATTTTATTTTTATTTTATTTCTTTTTTATTTCTATTTTATTTTATTTTTTGTTTCTATTTTTATTTATTCTTATTTCTGTTTTGATTTGCATTTTTATTTCTTTTAATTTTTATTTCCATTTTTTTCTTTTTCTTTTTCTTTATTTTTTAATTCTATTTTTTATTTATTTTTTATTTCTATTTTTATTTATTTTTATTTCTATTTTAATTCTTTTTATTTTTTATTTATTTTTTATTTTTAATTATTTGTTTTCATTTATTTTTGTGCTATCTTTTGACGTCTTTTCTTTGATGAGAGAGGGTCGATAAAAATTTAAAAAAGATTAAAGATACAGCTTGCTCTAGACATGCATGTTTTTATTTACCCTATAATATTATCGCAATTTACCCTATAATATTATCGCAATTATTATCACAACGTTTCGATCTTTGTACCTTCCAGCCTTACGCATATGTCTATCTGGGTAACCTACAAAGAATTCTGAACTGAACCCTCTATTTAATCCAGTTGACTATTCCACTGCAACTGCTCTCGTCTCGTGATGTCTAGTTCTTATTTTATATAGTACTGTTCGATGTCAGAAAATTCGCTAGCCAATGCTTTTACCTACTAGGCCATTGTCCCTTGAGACAATTTACTGTAGTAAACATAAAGCCTTAAACTTAACCTAGCGGCTGATTAGGTTGAAACTGCTGCTGCTGGCTGTCATGTTTTGACTGCTGATGTCTCCCATGTTTTGCTAACTATTGCTGTTGAAGATTTTATGTTATTTGTCTTTATTTATTTATTTCTATGCTAGGCCTACCGAGATTCTCATAGCCTAGCATATGCGCTGATTACTTCAAACGTTTCTCTAGTATTCTTCCTTGTCCAGTACTTTCACTTCATTGCACAAGGAAAAAAACGACTACCTCTTTTTCTTCATACATGATCAACCATACTCGATTTCATTGTTTCACTTCTCACGAGCATATTGTAATAGATATTAACAAATATTGAAGTGTGGCTTGCAGAGAAAGAAGGAGATGTCTGCCACCTCTGATGTCGATCGAAGCCTGAAGCCGCAGATGTACTGATAGCTGAAGTTTTTGATTAAATAGAAGTGAAACGAATTTCTCTTATTAAGTCAGAAACGAGAAGCCCTGGTCTATTGAATCAATTTCAATCCGAAACGAAGTTAATAGAAATGGCTTCCAGTTTGTTTGTTTTTTGTTTTTTTCCATTATTTTTTGTTTTTTCTCGTTTCAACAAATAAATTTCCTTTTGTTATTGACTTCCTTTGAGGAATATTATTTTCAGTGAGTCGATATAAAATTCTCGAATTCACAACGTACACTGAAGAAAAAATGTTTTCTACGTAGAATAAAGCGTGTTTATAATATTTTCTTTTCTTTTTTTGCGCGGCTTCGAGTTTTAATAACTTCTCTTCCGATGGTGTTACGTCGGGTAACAGAATTCAGTCAGTTAAGTGTCATACGTGATACACGCTTGGGCGATCATGTCTCTTTCGAGACATGACTGACTGGGCAGAAGATTATCTCGCAATAGGTTGCCATTGCTTTTTGCGGTAGACTGGTTGCTGACCAAGGCTATAGAACCCAATCTGTCCTGCTATTTAACCCATAACTGAAAGGAAGAAACGGATTAATACCTTTCCTAAGGGTATTTGCGCCTAAGTGAATACAATGGATTCAACTGGAATTCGAACTCGGCTCGCCGGTTTCTCGTTCCGAGCCGATATCCACTGTACCACAACGCACATACAGAATTATGTGAAAGAATACAAAACAACGTAATAGTATAAAAGTAGGTGTATTGACAGGAAAAGAGAAGTATTTACAAGAGGTCAGGATTAGTAGAATACAGAACAAGGTAATTTGTATACAGTATCGTCGTAGAGACGTGATAGATTGACTAGTATAACACTTCCGGTCCAATACTGGAAATACCCGACTGACTTGCTCACTCGACTTCCTTACTCAACTTCCTTCCTCGAGGTATAATCACTACAATTTTATATAGTGATTCGAATAGTCCATTTCCGTGGAAAGGTGGAGAGCGCCTTAACAGATAGTGTTGCGGAAGCTACACTATCGATGAGGACGGAAGGGGTTTGTTCCTGTGTGCTGGTACCATAATTCATACTAAGAGAAAAGAAATGAGAAGAAATACAGGAAAATGGCGAAAAGACGTTATTAAGGAGAAAAGCGGATGGGATAATTTCTAGATTTTGCCGCATACAAAGGAATTGGTGTTTAATTGAGTATAAGATTAAAAAGTAAATTTTTTCATCGCAAAATGGCCTCGGCTGTTGGGGTTAACAGTGAACGCTTCGTGGTTCAGTGGCTTCCTCAGACTTATATAACATAGAGTAGATGCTATGAAAAGCAAAAAAAAAAAAAGACAAAAAGAAACTATAGTTGTCTCGCCTACGCTTTTCGTGCTGTGGTGGATTTATCAAGGCAAAGAGTAGAAATTCATCTAAACTTATTCATAAATGGAACTTTGTCGCTGTGTGTGTGTGTGTGTCTGTGTGTGTGTGTGTGTCCGTTACCTATAGACTCCGAAACGGCTGAACCGATTTTCTTGAAAATTTACACAGTTGTACTATAAGCGTCTGCGAGTGTTCTTAGCTAGGTTTTGTGTCGAGGTATCTCCCGATAAATATCGAAAATCGACAATCGAAAATATCGAGTTATAGAAGGAGTGATCCGATTTTAATTAAAATTTGATGCACTCATAGACAAAGACATAAGAAACGATATTCAGAAGTTTCAAGGTTGCAGTTCTTACAATAATGCAGAAAATCGATAATATATATATATATATATGAAAGTCGGCTCTCTGTGCAGGTCCCGGAAATTCTTTCCGCATGAATCTGTCCTGCACATATATACATCTACCGTCCGCCCGTGTATTGAATACTGCTGCCACATCTGGTCGGGTGCCCCTGCTATTCTCCTCGGGCTTCTTGACAAAATACAGCGTTTTTTGTTTTCTGTTTTACTTTGTTTTTGTTTGTTTTTTGTCGTTTTTTGTTTTTGTTTTTTGTTTTCTGTTTTTGTTTTTTTCGTTTTTTGTTTTGTTTTTGTTTTTTATTTGTTTTGTTTTGTTTTGTTTTTCGTTTGTTTGTTTTTTTGTTTCTGTTTTTTTTGTTTTTTTTTGTTTTTCTAAGTTAGGCTTTTCAATTCTGGTTGTAGCTTGTTTATTAATAATTGTAATATCACTATTAATGCCCAATTGTAATCTCGCCATAGACTTAACCATTTTCACGAATTTTCTATTATTTGAACTTCTCAGTTTTTGTTGTTTTTTTGTTTCGTTTTTTTCTCCTGGGTATGACGGTAAACTGCATGCAGCAGTAAGGCCTCTGATTGGGAGGTTGTGGTTCGTTTGTTGTTATTACTTTGCAAAATTTTACAAGACAAGGAAGCAAAAATGAACTCGTCCGAATCACCCTAAATTTTCTTCATTCTTTATTTGATGAAACTGTAATATAGGTAATTAATAAATATTTATAAATTCATTTGATGCATATGTTATTGTGCAGTATTAACAAAAAGAACCATCCTATTTTCATTTACAATTATTCACTTAGCAGTAAATACTAAAAAATATTATGAAAGCAAAATATCACTACACACAATACTGTTCTTCTTCAGGTGATATGTTAAAATAAATGGTGAAAATGATTTCTTTTTTAAAATATAAGATGAATTCATGGTTATTTAGAAAATTAGGGAGTGGTAGTTGGAGAAAATGCTTTAGGTGTGTCAATATTTTTCAATCAAAAATAAAAATTAAGTAACCATGGAGATTTAATGTTTGGGTTATGAAAGGAGGCAGGATGGCTTGGATCGAGACATGTCACTTTTTAATTTTGTCTGGGTAAGATACATAGTGGGACCTCAGATTTTTTAAAATGGGTAGACAATATTTTTTAACAGGAGGTTCAATTTTAAGTTTTTTATTTAACAAAAGATTTTTCAACTACTATCAATGAGTAAAGAAAAGTTTAATTATGCTTTTATAAACCATTGTAATAACAAAAGTAAGCTCTATTCTGTATCGAGCACTCTTTATAAAAGTAATTGCTTGAATAGTGGGTTATTAATCTTCGTGTTCTTTCACTTATTTACAATATATATATATATAATAGACAATGTATGTCATATCATGTGCCTTCAGATATTGGAGGCCATCTACATTAAATCAAAGCAACCCACACTCAATAACATCACATTTCAATCTAGTCACAACACGTTACATTGCATTTTGACATATGATTCTGTTGTTAACATTTCGGTCTCTCACGTGGTGTAACATCATAGAACCGCATTACAAATTTACGACCTGCGTCTGCTATTCGGTGACTGTTATCGTCGCATAGCAATGTGTCTTGTCAACACAAGATATGATTATCTTTGATAGTGGATGTCATTATGTTAACGTTCCTGTAACCTCTCTGAAGATGGCTCATGTGAGCCGAAAGCTTAGAACAAGCGTATTAAAAAATATCCAAATGTTTGACAATTTTTCTTTATTTTCACCTGAAATTAAAGCCAAAATACGACGTTTAGAACGGCTCATGATTAAACATAATAGACATTCATTGTCTCTTATATTTAACAGTATATGTTTATTATCTGCTGTCTCGATACACTATATATATATATATATATATATATATATATATATATATATATGATGCGATGTGTAAATTGTCGCCATTTTATTTTATTTCACGTATGAGAGTTTGTTTTTTTTTGTCGACTGGACAGTAACGGAAAGTTAGTTGCGCATAATCTGTTAAAAAACAGACCACCATGACTCAATTCACTCCACCATAAATTTGGAAATGCTAAGCTGTACTGCTTGGCATTCCCACCGGAATCTTCAGTACGAACATTTCAGTGTTTGGGTATTAAACTGAATATATATATATATATATATATATATATATATATATATATATATATATATATATAATTAATCATCCACATACGAGCCTGTTTTGCTGCATCACAGCTCATCATGTGGCTATATATCCACTTGCTTTCAGCCGGGATCGAAATTCGACCATGTCACAATCAAAGTAAATATTTTTTACGTATGGTGGAATTTTGAATGCTGAATTATTTCTAAAAAGACATTTTTTTTTTCCGTTGGGCATCATCTGCGAGAAAAGGAACACCATGGAACAATTTACTCCGCCAGAAATTGTAAACAACAGACTGTTCTACTTGGCATTCGCACCGGAAACTCTAATACGAGCATTTCAGAGTGTTTCGGTGTCAATTTGAGGACAGCCCAGAGAATTCGAAAATAGTTGGAAGAGTCGAATGTTGATTGTTGTCATGGCGACGTTATTCCTCCATTTATCTTCTCACAATGACTCACACTCAACACGATGGCCTACATCAAGTGACTTGAGGAGGTAGTGCTACCCTTGTTCAAGAGGGTGGCTGCTGGAAGTCTTTATATTTTGCAACAGGACTCTGCACCATGCAATATATTAGGAGAACACTGTCATGGCTATCAGACAATATCTGCAACCATATCACTCCTTACATCTGGCCACCCGACTCCCCAGACTGCAACATCCTTCAACATTATGTGTCGGATGCAGTAGAGACCCACAAAACTCCTTGTAAGACTAAAGATGAACTGAAGGCAAGGATTATAGCAGGATTCACCAACTTAAACAAGGAGACTGCCCATGAAAATTGCAGGAGATTCCGTAGTCGTCTGGAGGCTGTGGATAAAGTCAATGACGATTTTATTGAAGAAATTTATTCTTCAGCAGTTTAAGATATTTTAATGTAATTTTGGTAAATATGTCTGCTAAAATGAGTTGCCAGTTTTACTGTCAGTTTTGCGTAACTTAGACGACAATTCATCCCTCGCACCGATGCAGAGTGGCTTAAGAAAAGTTTTTACCCAGGAGAAAAATACTACATTCAGTTTCAAAATTTAATTACGTAATCCCAACTCAACATAAATAAACAGTATTTGGAACTAGCATGGAGTAGGTCCTCCATTTACTAGTTTTAGTGCTTGTATTCAATTTTTCATGGATTTGATTAAGTTATTGGCAATTGTCTGGTTCATATTTTGCCACTCCTTTAGCAATGTTTCTTTAAGGGTTGCCACTAACATGATTTTGGTCATATGCTCTCAAAGTTTTTGGTCAAGGTGCTCCCAAACATGCTCTAGTGGATGTCAGAACTTTAGGCTACCCATGGCAGTGACTTGATTCCTTGCGATTCCTTCCAGGTTTTTGCTAATTTGCTTGTATGACATGGTGCTTCATCTTCTTGAAAAAGGTAGGCATTCTTGTCAATCTGATTGGTTTAAAAAATCAATGGCATAAATGCCTAACCTTACAGTTAATCCTTTATTGATATCTCAAATTTGACCAAACTTGATTGTAACAGCCGACACTATCAAATTGTTGGTGACTTTTATATCACTGTTTATTTGTTTTTTATTTATAATTATTTTGCCTAAGAAATTTTTTTGCCAGCAGAAATAAAATACATTCAATTTTAAAATTTAATTACATAATCCCAACTCAACATAAATAAACAGTATTTGGAACTAGCATGGAGTAGGTTTTCCGTTTACTAGTTTTAGTGCTTGTATCCAATTTTTCATGGATTTGATCAAGTTATCAACAATCGTCTGATCCATATTTTACCAGTCTTTAAGCAATGTTTCTTTAAGGGTTACCACTGACGTGATTTTGATTGTACGCTCTCGAAGTTTTTGGTTAAGGAGCTGCCAAACATTCGCTATTGGATTTATGTCAGGACTTTGGGCAGTGACTTGATTCCTTGCGATTCTTTGCAGGCCTTTTGCTACCTTGCTCATATGACATGGTGCTCCATCTTAAAAAAGGTAGATGTTCTTGTCAATCTGATTGGTTTCAAATAGTGGAAGTGGTCCATTCTCCAATATTTGACAGCATTTTGGACCATTCAACCGATCATCAACAAGAATCAATTCAAATTGCTTTCCGAGCGAGCATCGCCCCACCCCCTTATTCCAATCCCTTCACGGTCGCCTGCAGACATTTAATGGTCCAAATTTCATTCTGATTTCTCCAAAAGTAAACCTGTCTCGAATTCGAATATTGGCAGAATTTACTTTCATCTGACCAAATTACAGACTGACAAAATTCATAATCTTTGCTCTCGAATTCTCTCACACAATCCATAAGCTTGTGGTTTCTAACCTCTGAAATAAAAACAAAAAAATTTGCAACCCTTCTTTGCTAGCCTAAGTCTTTCAGAGTCTTACCACAAATAGCGATATTTTCATGCTGTTAGGGACATTTTTGACGCTCTGTCGGTGGTTTCCGATAACTTCTCTCTTCAGTGCCCTTTTCGTTCTTTCAGACAAAACGCTTGTTCTTCCTGAACATTGTTCCACACGGCCTTCTTCATTAACTTTCTTGATAATATTATTAACCAGAAAAAAACCTTTGACTTGTCAAACTGATGCCATCCTATTAGTTGCCCGCGTTGAAATTCGCCAATTTCCTTCCCTCCACGAACTTTCATTGCAAAATATAAGTCAACTATCGTTCATAGATGAGGGTAACTTGATACTAATACGGTCAGTCAGTTAAGTGCCATACGTGATACACGCTTTAGGCGATCATGTCTCGAAATCGACATGACTGACTGGGCAGAAGATTATCCCGCAGTAAGTTGGCATTGCTTTCTACGGAAGACTGCTTGCCAGCCAAGGCTATAGAACCCAATCTGACCTATTATTTAACCCATGACTGGAGGGAAGAGACGGATTAATACCTTTCCTAGGGGTATTTCCGCTTAAGTGAATGCAAGGAGTTCAACTGGAATTGCATTTACTTATGTGCAAATACTCCTGGGAAAGGTATTAATACGGTACTGTCTGAAAAAATTGCATTCACTTACGCGCAAATACTCCTGGGAAAGGTATTAATACGGTACTGTCTGAAAAAATTGCATTCACTTACGCGCAAATACTCCTGGGAAAGGTATTAATACGGTACTGTCTGAAAAAATTGCATTCACTTACGCGCAAATACTCCTGGGAAAGGTATTAATACGGTACTGTCTGAAAAAATTGCATTCACTTACGCGCAAATACTCTGGGAAAGGTATTAATACGGTACTGTCTGAAAAAATTGCATTCACTTACGCGCAAATACTCCTGGGAAAGGTATTAATACGGTACTGTCTGAGAGACTTTATGACACAAGCCAAAATTGCTGTAATCAAGGGTGGCTAAAAACTTATAGCTCACTGTGTATATATTTTTAACTTTTAAAGTTAGATTTTTATTCGTGTCATCTCCTTTACTTATTGCTGCAGAGTGGCTGACACCCCTGCAGCACTCTCAATGACGCCATAGCCTATGGTCTGAAATGGTCTATTTAAGTAAAGAATAGTAGCATTCGAGGCGTAATATTCGGAGTGATTACTTAGACGACTGTTGCAG